>JBDFRD010006670.1:0-21951 GCA_039654405.1 Bullina lineata | reverse complement strand
TCAAAAACATCTGGGATTGCATGATAAAGAACATTTTGTCCAAATCTGTCTCTAGCTTCAAGATCAACACCACTTTCAATGAGAGCTGTTACTTCATCAATATTCTGAGCCATCACTGCCTTCATCAAAGGCGTGTATCCTGGCTCAAAGTGTAATCTAGCAGACATTCCTCTTGAAGTGAAGGTCCAGACTTTATACCTGAACTGAAATAAAAAGAGAAATTCTCCCAATACCGTGAATGCTTTTCTTCTATAGGTTTAAGATGCGTGCTGCATGCTTATCAACAGGAACATAAAAAACAAAATTCTTCTCCAACCCACCTTTAATTTTAACCTTTGAAGCAGTTTACTTTAGACCTATATCTCTCCGCACAATATTTTTTACAAAAAACATTATTTTCTTTAGCAATTATTGCATAGCTATTTGGTGCTTGAAACTGGAAACATTTCTCATTCACCCTGAATTTGCTCTGATTTTTATTTTGAATTGTCAGGTTGGCTTGTGCTGCCAAAGCTTTTCTAAGTAGATTTCCCCGGGTAATAGAGTAAAAAGTAAGTTCCTTCAAGGCCTATGAGGCCCATACAGCCGGTGCTTTTCCGGTTTCTGTAGTGTGAAGTGGAACAGATGATTTTTACTTCATCTCCTAGACAGGACACTAGTCTGTCATAGTCTTACTCTTACTTCCCCAGCAGAATATGCCGGTACTCAATTTGCACTGGGTGGGGAGAGGAAAAAAGGTGTTAAGTGTCTTTCCCAACGACACAACAAAGTCACCTCCCAGATTCAAACCATGGACCTGCGCCACCCTGGGTAAAAGAGGCATCCGTCAATCCTGGGAGATCATGGACTTCTGCCCTGGGAATAGCTGTGGCTGTGAAGACTATGATGGGAATGACAGTCGCAGCCACAGCAAGTAAGGGTGAACTCTGCAGCTTGTCTGTACGCTGTTGAAAGTGAGCTTCTCTGAAGTCTTTTCTCCTACATCTGTAGTTTCAGCTTGCTTTCAAACTGCTGAAGTCCTTTCTGCAAACTGTATCCCACATTTTGGTATTGATAGCAAGTGTCCTCAGATCTTGCTTGCAGACACCTCTAAAGCAGAGCTGAGGTCTACCTGTTGGCCTCTTCCCTAATGCCAGGTCCCTAATAAGAAGTCCTTTGGTATGCACCCTTCCTCTAATAGAAGCAAGTGACAGGTCCAAGCCAGTGCAAACAACTTTGTTTCAAGAGTGTGAACATTTAGGGGACTCTTGCTCTTACACAGTTGGTAATATAATCCTGTGCCCAGGATGCACCTCAGGCAGTGCATGTGGAAGATGCTGAGCTGTTTCTCTTTGCAAGTGTGCCAAGTCCATGATTCACTACCTTAGTGGAGTGTAGGCTACTCACAATATGCCATGTAGTCATGTGCCTTAGTGTGCTCTGAGAGTTTATTGTTTGCCCAAACCAACCTTGTGAGCCTGGCCAGTGTTGCTGCTGCTTTCCCGATGCGCCTGTAAGAGTTTGGTGTCAAGGGAAACAGTAATTTCCCAAGACTAATGATAATTTCACAATAAGTGATCAATTTAGGACGAACTGTAGTGTATTAAAACTGGAACAAATTTAACACTTTCACTTTCAGTTAATCATTAGAACTCAGCAGTTACAATAAAATATTCTTTTCCAGCCAAAACAAACATTCACTGTGAAAGTGCATGGTGGAGACTTTATTTCACAAACCAAGAAACTATCCATGGGACCTAGAATCTGATAGTAGATTTCAAGTAGGCCTATCTTATTAATTCGTCAAATACTACAAATGCAATTAATAATGTACGCAGAATTAATTGGTTATTGAAGCTACCTGTGCACAACCAAACCGTAGTCGGAGATGCAAGTGGTACCGTTAATTCACGAAAGACAAAACTAAACGTGAAAAATTCATGAAGTTTAGGAAGCATAGGGAGCAGCCATTTGTAAATAGTATGCCAGCAATGAATTAAAGAATACGTAGTTTTTATTAATACTATGTTCTTGGCATTGCAACAGCTTGTTTTCAAATGTAATATATAATCTGAATTGCTTAATGAATTATATTCTATTTAACCTAGGATACAACCTTTTTATGGATTATCTAATTTAGTTGATATAATTTTCAGAATATCAAAAACTCGACCTTTTTGTCGGAAATATATGTTTCAGGCTTGATCAATGTAAACAGTCGTTAAGGGGCAGATAACTCCCAAAACAAAACGGATTTCTATTCAAGATGGCGTCCATGGAGGAAATGAAAACGCCTTCTTCCAAGGATTCATCAGTAAGTCATATAAGAAAGATCGTCCCAGATGAATTGATGCTCTGATTAAAAAAAAAAACAAACCCACACGTTCCAACAAACACATTAACGGTCATACCCTATAGATAGATCTATCTGTTATCTTATAGTCTGTGTCTGTGTGGGCCTATAAGCGAGTAGATTCTATTTCTAAATCTAATTATCCGCAACACCCTGTGGGTGGGTAGATCTACTTAGTAAGGTGCACACACTGCTGTGCTATTGACTGCGAGTACTATTGTATTACTAGATCTAGATCTAGTAGGCCTACTACTAAGCACAACACGGTTTCACACACGTAGCTTATGCTACAGGGTGGCATAAATTGTAGTACACTATATATACTACGTTGCATGCGGTTCTTGTCTAAATATAATTATAATTTATTTATAGGCCTAGATCTAGATCTAGAATCTAGATCTACCTTTACACACAAATTTGTCTTGTCAGGGTGTTGCGGAACAGATTTCGTCTATGCAACAGGGTGTTGCGGAACAGATTTCGTCTGCAACAGGGTGTTGCGGATAAACAAATTTTGTCTACTTGCAACAGGGTGTTGCGGATAACGACAGCCTAATATATAATGTCAGGATCATTTTCATAAAATTTGTAATTTTTTTTTTATTTGTATCTTCATCATAGTCATCAGCCATGTGCACCCAGAATCCAGAAATAAAATTGATTTTGATTATAATGAATCTGATCATGTGTGCAGCTGTTTTTATGGAAGCATAATGAAAAAGAGTGTTTTTCACAATAGTATTTAAAGTATTTTAAAGGGTTCAAAAATGTTGCAGGCCCTTCTATTCCACCTTGTTGATAGATCTACATGAATGATTGAATGTGTGCAGTGCTGAAAAATTTAACATGGAAATGGGCAAGAATTACATATTATTCCTTTAGAACTGTAAAATCTTGTTGACATATAATGGGGTAGACGTAGATATAAGTGCCACTCTGCAAAACTAGAGAAATACTTGCTTTGACTTTGTGATAGTTTTCAACCAATTACAAGATTGTTTACTTACTGAAGTGAAACCAAAATTTCTGGGTTCAAATGGAAGTAACAGAGACTGTTTAAAATAAACACATTGTGATTATTCTGTTGTATTTTAATTACTTATTCACCATCATGTTTTAACTGTAGGGCAAAAAATACTAGTATTACAGACCTATGTTCCTCAAGGAATCAAGAGGCATTTAAACTTACACATAATTCTAGTAGTCTTTCCCTTGACTTAAAAAGATTAACTTTATATATTCTTCATGGGTTTTTCAGAGTGCAGAGGCTGCAATACCTTTTCATGAGCTGTATGAATGCTAGAGGCCATGTATCAACTTCATAAGTACTGGAGGCTGTAAATGTCTCTTTAATGCCGAAGGCTACATCCATCACATGAGTGTTGGAGGCTTTGTTCCTCATGAAAGCAGAAGGAAGGTCATGAGGCTGCTGTTACAATCACATTTTTTTCAAAATGGTGGAAATATCATTTAAATTTGTATAATAAAATAAAGTAGGGCCAAAGATCAATTCAGACCTTCCAAAAGATAGCTTGAGTTCTTGACAAACTCAGTGATTTCTTTCACTGTTTATGTGAGAGATGCAGTTGGTTTTTCTTTTTTTTTTCTATGCCAATAAATACTGTATTATATGTAATATTATTTATAAATTCTTCCTGTAATTTCAGTCTGCTTACTTGATGTCAATAGTCAGGACTCTGTCATCAAGGTATGTTGTATTTTCTGGAATTGGTGCATTTCATAGAGTCACAGGTGTTCGTTTATTTAAAAGTAAGGGCAAAAAAATTAAACATATTATTTTTTTAATCATGTAGAATCATTATCAATCGTTGTATCCTTGGGAAAGATGCTAGAGATGCATTTTTCTTCAGTCCACAATCTGTATACTGGTAAGCTGCTATCGACGATGAAGTATCTTGTTTGCGTAGAGATGTCTTATACCATGTCAGTTGATATGGAACTTACAAATGATACGTTTAAGGGTAAGTCTGCGGTAGTAGTGAAAATACAGATCATTATAAACATTTATCTTGTAAATAATTCCATCCCTACTACCGGTAATAAGTTATATTTCATCTCTAAAATCTCCTTCTCTCCCATTTCTTTCTTCCCAAGAGGGCTCTCCCTTCTTTCTTTTTCCGGATACTTCATTTTTCTCTTTCGATGGTGTAAAAGTCTGTCAATAGTTTATGCTGACTTTTTCTACTTTTGCTGCTAGCGCTGACTTTGAGCAGAGAGAAAAAGAGAAAACTAGAATTGAAAAGGCCTTCAGAGAAAGTGACAAGAGACTTGGTGAACTTGTAACAGGTAATGTATTCCTTTCATAAAATAATGATTTATTTCTTCATTGGGATGTCTTTTTTAAACTGGACTTTTATTTAGTTACAAAAATGTTATTTAAGGCCAATATTTTGATGTAATATGTTGAAACACATTTTTAAGAAAATAAACTAACTGAGAGAAACAACTACTGTTTTTTTTTTTTTTCCACAACAGTATGATTTCAGTCTTTAAAATTGTTCCAATTTGCAAAGCTAAAGTATACTCAGCTGTCATATAATTTAGTGCTTTGTCCATTTTCAGATAACTATCAAGATGTCACTAAAATCCTTCAGTCATTCAATGGGATGACAAAAAGTATAAGTGGTATGTACAGAAAATATTTATCATGTTTCGTTACACAAGTAATTTATATGTCATTGTAGTTGTGTAGTGTAGTAATTAACAAACACAGACAAAAACTTATTAAAACTGCATCGTGTCTAAGTTGTATGTAATTCTTTACAACAGGTGTTGTAGTAAATATTTTGATACCTACTGTCTCTTGATAAACGGATGTCCAGTGGTTAGCTTACATTTTGTCTAAAAATTTTTGTAGAAGTGTTATTTGTTAAAGGTAAGCACAATATATCTTAATTGTGATTTTTGAAATATTAAATTTGAGATCTTTAATTCAGGGTGCTTAGTTAGAAAATTCAAGAATTTATTGATCATTACATTTTGAAACCAAAAATTTCCTAGAGCAGTAAAGTAATCAAACAGGAAATATATATATAATATATATGTGTGTGTGTCTGTGTGTATGCATGCGAGCATGTACAAGCCCAGCAATATTAACCAGGAGTATTGGGTAACAAAATTTTTGAAACTAGGCTTTTTTTTAATCCTCAGAATCTCGAGACAAAATTCGCAAAATAAAGGAAGATCTAAATTCTTGCAAGACGCTGCTTCATTTTAAACGAGATGAGCTTCGAAAACTGTGGAAAGATGGAGTGGAGCATAAAGCAGTTTTATCAATGCTGGAGCAAGTGTATGTTGTCATATTGATTGGGATGATCCCTAAACAGTTACTACATAATAATTAAAATTATGGTGTGTTGTTGAAAATACTAAAATGTGATCCAAACAGTATGCAATGTGCCTCAGATTTAGTTATGTTTCGCTTTTGAAGCAATCTGATTTCATAAAAATGATTTGATGCTTTTTACAACAACAACAACAAATAGACTTCCTGTCAGTTCTATCACTCTCTAGTAATCTTTCACTCACCTTTAACTCCTTTGATCTCTCTATATTTGATTGTGAAAACAGGGAACAGATCAAGGAGGTTCAAGATAAGATGAATACATACATCTCAAACAAGCATTACCTTCATGCTACTGACACCATAGTTCAAGCTGGTGAGTTCATGTTTTCTTAGCACTTGTGTGTGAACCTTTCTTGGAATCTCATGGACAAAGACATAACCTTATGAGCTATTTAGTTTTCTGGTTCATATTTCACCTCTAAATAGTGCAAATTGTAGCAGATTATAGCTTTCTTAAAATGTATATGGAAGTAAGGTACAATATACATTGCATTAATATCAAATATTTTTGCCTCAATGGGGGGCGGGGGGCAAAACAGCCTTTCTGTCAAGTCAAACTGACATATAATGCAAAATATTTATTCAACTTACTTAAACAGGCTTCCTTATTTTTTTTTTTAATGCATTCATTGGAACAGCCTTGTGTATTTTTATTTCTATACTTTTGCAGTGGCGATGCTTGAGGGACCCCTCAGTGGAGTGGATGCATTGAGGGAAGTACGTGCTGACCTCATCAATATCAAAGAAGTAAGTATTGTTAATCCTTTCACTGCCAGCTGTATGAAGCTGAATCCTACCAAAAAAAATTGTTGTTGTTTTTTATTTTAATGAAATGGTGAGAAGAACTTGATTTTACGAGTTCTTTTTGTTCATTATAGAGTGGAAAAGAAGAGGCTGATGTGTTAATTAATATTTAAGACCGAAATAAGGTTTCAACGAACTAACACCATTAATGTTAGTAATTAGCAAACACTGTTTTTCGTCCATCTATGACTTTGACAGTGAAACTGGTTAAAGTAATGAACTCCGTGCTGTTCAATGGTTTTTGTATGGTAGTTCCTGAATTGTCTCCTACCCAAATGAGGGTCTAATATTCTGTGAAGTTATTTGTATATCTGTATGATTTTATCATTTCCCTTAGTAGTGCTTGTTTGCTTGAAAACTTTGAACATGTGATTGGTTGTGGTCAACTTGTCTATTTTCCCAGAAATTTAAAGAAATTGTTTCTTGTTTACTTCTGTGTTTTCCCAGAAAATGCATGAAACTCTTATTGATGAGCTCACAAAGCAAATCTATGAGCGCTCACTGCCTACATCCAGCTTGCAGAGGGGCAGCGTGAACAGACTGAGTCGTAAAGACGCCAGTGTGTGGGGATGGTCAGATGGTTTGGACTCCCCGAGAAGAAATCCAAGTGAGACCCATTTCCTGAAATTCAATTATTAAACAGTTTCCTCCCTTTGAAATATGTACAGGTTTTTTTTTGTTTGTTTTTTTTTCCTTTTGTGTTTTTAAACAAGTTCTCAAAACTTGGAGAAAACAATGTTTTCCCAAAGAATTTCAAGTTAAATTCTGTCATCTTTTGATAATTTGTTCTCTTTTGTCACTTGCAGAAACTGATTCAAGTGAGTCTTCTGTCAATAAAGCTTATTTTGAAGTGAAGGAAGACTTGAACACAAACCCTGAAGAAAATCTGAACAACTTCATCGCCATTTTGACTGAATCTCTCTTTGTTTTAAGGAAACTCCCTGATGCTGTTGAGGTACTTAAACATATTTTTTTTATAAATAGGAAGTTTCTCACAGCAAGTAAAAAGCAATGCATGTGGTTGTTTTTACGAAGAGGTTAACCCTAGTACTGCTCAATGGAATGTGCTAGGGAAGATTTTTCAAATGTATACACGTGGAGATGGGACAATTGCACCAAATGATAGTTTTTTAATTCCCCTTTTGGGATACATACAAAGAAAATTGGAGAAATCAATGTTTTTTAAAATATGTTTTGACTTTTTTTATTTTGACACATTTGCGTAGTTGGGTGGTGCTAGGGTTAAAGTGAATGCTACTGGTGCAATGAGTTACTGAATACTATGTCATTTTATGCAAGAATAATTGTCAGTGACAAGGAGCTTATTATTCTTTGGGGGCATGGCCATTCCAATTTCATGACTTCAGTGTGTTTATCTTTATAAATACATACTTATTTCTTTTTCAGCGATTGAAAATAGGCATGAAAGGAAGCCTGAACAAGCTGATAAATACAGCTACTCAACAAATAGCAGAAAGGTGAGTTATTATTGTGATTGTTCCGAATTCATACAATTTGTTTTCGATAACTAAGGCACTATCACTTGATGATTATTTTCATCTCTTTGAAGCTGAAGTGGATATCTGTCTGGTCTCTATCTTCTCCTGACTTTGCCATTCTGTCAACTTCCGCCTTCCCTTGACAGACATGACACTTTTACGGATTCGTCATAAGAAATTACGGGGAGCTGTCAGAAGTTATGGTTTATGGGCTATTATGACCAAATTACAGCAAGGATACATGCTTTTAAATCTCATTGCCATTGCATTCTTGGTTCTATGGTGTTATCCTTGTATGCAGTAAAATTACTTTTTGGGTCCTCATTTTACTGCGAGTTCAGCTCGTGATTACTCCAAGCCTCAAATGAGGTTGGCATGTCTGCCTTGACCACAATGAGAGGGGATCCACTGTAGAACAAGTCCTGAGCAGTTGATGTCTTGCAATGCCTCCTGTAGGTATTGCAGCTTGCTGGAACTAGCTTCCTCTAGTACTGACTTTGCATCTGTGTTGAAGATAATTTGGCTCTCTGGTGTTGCTGCAGGAGGCAGTATTCAGCTCATCTTTGCACTGAGTGGAAAAAAATAACCCATCAGACTGTACCTGTTTTTTTGTTTTGGTTGAGTGGGACAGGGAGTTTGCAATAGAAGTGACACCCGGACATATGATCTGTTCAACTCTCTTTCTCTCTCTTTTTCTTTTTTTTTTGTTGCTCAGAGTTGGGATTTAGAGTCATATTTGGCAAATAATAATAATAATAATAATAAGGAAGCCTAATAACAATATCACCAACAACAGCATTGATATTATTAAAAACAACAATATTGGTAATAGCAGTAATAATAACAGTAATGATAATGATAATATTTTTATGTTGGTGGTGATAATTATGATGGTACTTATGTTGATATAATAATAATTATTTTACAAATGTAATAATAACACTGTATTGCCACTGTCGTAAGCTGTCTTCATTTCATGGGTCTGTTCCACTCTCAGCTCCGGCCAGCAGCTGGATTCCATGGCCAACCATGTGCAGCCCAAGTACCTGAACGAGCTGCTTAAACTAGTTTTTCAACAAACCCGCTGTGTGGCCCAAACCCACCAAACCTTCCTGGATAACGTGTTTCGACTGACGGTATGTACTCAAGGATTCATGATTTAAAAAAAAAAATTGTTGGGAGGTGGGTGGGGCGGAAAAAGAGGGGAAGGGATTGAAATGTTAATAGTGCTTATAAATGATTTCTTTCAAATCTCATTATGTGGGCATAAGTTTTCGAGGTGCACTAAGAGAGCTTGCTCAAAAGTTTATACATTGTTTTCATTAAAAAGGTCTCACTGGTATACTTTCACAAAGTATTTTTTGAAACATTGCTAATGTTTTCTGTCATTACAACCTGCTAACAGGATATTAGGCTGAGTTTGTAGTTTTTCTTTTACGCTTAGCAATGACAGTCACATATATACATACAATTCGATGGATATTTTCTTCCCTTTTCTAATGTTTGGTTACTTTTGTTGTAGGTTTGAGTGGAAGTAATGTTTTTCACTTAAAATAATTTTTAAACACTACAGGGTTATCAAAATACCAAAATTCCGAATAATTTTCAGTTTTTCTAGATTGTGCACTGAAATTCATTTAGGAGTATCAGAGAGTACATTGATGCCATTTTGGGCTCATATATTCATTTCTATGGTTTAGCTCTTCAGTGCGAACATAAAGAAAGATTAAAAATCACTATGTGTTATAAATCAAAATTGTTTATTAATTATTAATGTATAGTCATCCTTGTGAGTCAGGATTTCTGTACTGACTAAATTTATATTCTGAAGAACTCTTTATCACTTCTCAGAATCAATAAAAAGGCTGAAGCTGACGTCCCAAAACATTTTTTTGTCTTGTTCTAAAGCAATTTGAAAAGCCATAGTAAATAACTCTTAGATCCCACTAACCTTATTTATGAAACTGTAAAAGTTATCACATATGATGTCAATTTTTTTTCATGTTGTTTTCTTTAGTACTAGATCTCTTTGCAACTGCTTAAACATAGTTTTGTTTTGTATTTTGTTTTGTTTTTCTAGGAGCTGTTACAGTACTTTCCTTTGCCCTTTCTCTTTGTCATTTTCACTTTTTATTTGAAGCCCTTTCTCATAAATAGTTTTTCGGTTTATTCATCAAGCTGACTCAATTTCTTTTAAAATTAATTTCAAAACATTACAGAGAAGGAAAACAAACGTAACTTTTGATTTTTGATGGTGAACTTGTAAGGTAAATAAGCTAGCTCTCATTGAATAAAAGGGGGATTTTTTTGGAGGCAGGGGGCATTTTTATCTTCTAGTTCTTAATTTGAACATAAAGATTTACCTTTTTTTGTGTTAGTTATATAAACTGTTGTCCCAAAATATAAATTTCAAAGCCCTGAGCAGCTGATTGTCATTAGGGATTTTGTTTATACATTTATACTTACTTTTGTAGAAAAACAAATAACACAGATAATTATTGAAAGTGCACTCCATTTAATTTGGTTTTGTTATTTGAAATAAGTTTTCTATGAAACTAACTGGAAACTAATTTTCACTATCATTTTATGAGTTCTTTGATTTGCTGGTTTATTTCTAACCTGTCGCTTACTTTTAAGCCACCATCATCTGATACAGAGAAAGAGGTAATGAAAAGATTCATGACATTGAAATGTTGTGGCCTTTCTTTGGATGCTGAAATCTGCTTTGTTCCAAAACCCTTTGTTGTTTTTATTATAATTTTTTTTTTTTTTTTGCTTTCCTTTTTTTTAACATTGTTTACAGAAATAGATATAAAAGACCACACTCAAATGAATATCTGCATTGTGCTGCTCTACCTTTCTTAGAGTTACTCAAGTGCATTAGTAGACTAAAATGGATCAATGTGCATCAGTGTTCGTTGTAATGTGGCTAATCTGCTTGTGTAATCTAATCTAAATCTAATCTGTGTGTAAGAAACAATCAAAATGAGATTATAGTCAGAGAAAAATAATGTATGTTGTGTTGATGATCATAACACAAAAACATGGAACATAGATCTAGTTAAGGATCAAACCACCAAATAAAGGAACAAAGTGATATTTTATATTTAGCATTAGATGTGTGTGGGAAAACATCAGTTCAGATGCTGGATTTTTTCAGTTCTTTTTCTAAGTGTTTGTTCTTTTGGACGGATGTTTGTTTTTTATCCTTCCCCTTTGCACTTTTCCCTCAGTGTTATTTCTTTTTCCTATTGCAGTTTGGTCCTCCACATTGTATATTATATTTTTTTTACATTTTAATGTTGATAAGCATAAAATACATCATGGATTGAGAGTGTTATCCGTTTAGTATTCTGGGGATTTTTATTTACCTACATTTGGTTTTTTTTTGTCATTTGAAAAAAAATCAACACATTATATTATCTGGGATTTCTGTGTGTGTGTGTGTTCGTATTTCTGGTTTAAAATATCCCAACCCTTCAGCCTGTAAGTGCCAGTTTCCTGTGAGAATTGCAACAAACTTTTACTTTTGTACCACAGCTTACTACCTTGATAAGACAAATGTCAACAAATATCATTTGTTTTTTCTTTTGGTGGTTTGGGCTCTATCACAGTCCTGTCTTGTGTATGTAAATTTGGGATTTCTATAATTTCCATTTTTTCCTGACCCATATGAACAATGCAGATTTCTGAAAGATATCTTTGAGAAACATCTGTGGCTGTTTAGTCTTTCTCTTTTACAATAATTTCTAATAGCATGGCCATGAAGGAAATTTCTTTCTTTCTGTTTAGTTCTTTTGTTTTTTGTTACATAGCTGCAAGTTATATTGCTTCCTGACTCTAAAGTATGTCATCAATTTTGTCCTCATCTCAAGCTAAAGTCATCTGTCTTTGTGTCTTTTTGTAAACCGAGCATGGCGATTCGTCAACCTGTTTCAAGGAAAAAATTCTTTGAAATGAGAACTTTTCTCATAAAGCATCATAATTTGTTTTCAGTGTGGATATTTTTTATTCTTTTTTCTTCTTTTCTCAAGCAGGACTGTTATTTGTTTCATGTTCCATGGAAGTTTAGTTTCTTGCAAACTTTGATATGAATTTTTACCACTGGCCCCTTATTTTTTCACTGCACAAAAAAAAAAAAAAGAAAAGAAAAATTGGGATTGGGTGGGTGGTGGTGGTGGAGTTGGGAGTCTCCTGTGTCTTTATATTATCTATATTACAGAACATTGAATGATGACTACAGTCATGATGATCCCAATTCAATACTATAGCAAATTGAAACTAATGTAGCATGAAAGGCACATGAAATGAAAAAAAATGTGGAAAGAAGGCTTACATTCTGTGTTGAAACACGGGGTGATAGCTGTATGAAGATGCATTCAGATGTTGCTGATGCAGTTTGAGAGAAAAAGGAACTCTAACGTGTTGTTATTTTTTAACAATAATTTGTCATTACTGATGGATGTAGATTAATCTTTAATAGCAGATTGGTTTGTAAGATGTAAACTTTAGCACCTTAATTAGGGAAATTGGCTCTTGTTATATTTTTATCACTGACCAAAATTCTGTTGTGTGATGAATTGTAAGAAATTAAGACCAAAACTGTATTCATTTTCTAATGTAAAAAATTGTAAATGTGAATATCAACTTTGAATTTCTTAAATTATTTTCTTCATATTCTCATTTACTCATTATTTACTCCTCCAATTGAATATGTGAACATGTTTATTCTTGAAGAAACTACATTTTTTTAAACTGTTGTCATTAATCTGCTTTTTTTTGTTTTATTTCGCTGTCACAGAGTTCAGGCATGCCCCTGTTTGGCCACATTCTGTATGACATGAAGGATGTTTGGTCAGAGATTCAGGCCAGGGTGAGTGTGATGGTTTTATTTTATAATAAAATGGATGTTTATTTAGAAGAAAATTTGTTAGATATGAGTGATCATTTAAATCACTTTTTATTGCCCTAAATACAGCATGGAGGTGAGGTGTTTTCATAGGCTATATTTGTGTCTTAGTCATTTGCAATTCACTGCGACTGTCCTGTATGTTCATTCAATTTTTCTGTATTTTAGTTTGCATTAACTGACTTTGACTTCTTAAGCGTGTCTTCTAAATTTTTTGGAATGATTTGAGTTTAAAAACAAAAATTCTTGATTCCCTGAATACTTTGAATGTGACAAGATAATATGACTATTTATTAGTAAAGTAGTAGTAAAGTTCCTTTAAGGCCTATTAGGTCCATAGAGCCGCAGCTTATCCCGGCTTTGGCAGCGTAAAGCGGAACAGATGATTTTGACATCATCTCCTAGTCAGGACGCTAGTCTGTCGTAGGCTTACTTTCCCAGCAAAATATGTCCGTACCCCATTCACACCTGGGTGGGGAGAGGGAAAATGGTGTAAAGTGTCTTTCCCAAGGACACAACAGTCACCTCCTGGTTTAAAACCTTGGACCCTTGGATTAGGAGTCCAATTAAAATTTTAAAATGGTGTTTTCTCAACTAGCTTCAAATCCTGCTGAGCCAGTACCTTGATGTAAGCAACACGATGTCATCAAGGCAGCAAGCTCCCTCTGGCTTTGACGAACCCACTATGGACATCAGTCAGTACTTCAGCAAGAAAAGGCCCCCCAAACCCAAGAAGGTAAGAAAAAAAAGAAAAACAAACAAACAAACACAGTTATCATTGTGAAATGTGTTATGTGAACATTGTAAGATAAATCTTGAAAAAATGGCTTGTTTTTAATACATTCCTTATCTGCATTTTAGGCTAAATTATCAAATTTAGATATATCCAACATTCTCCAAATTTATGTGGAGTAAAAATAAAAGATTTTTCCATTGCAGTCATTTATGATATTGTTACAGAAATTACATTACATCCGATTAGTAGATGGACAACATATATATATATTCCCATTGTCTTTTAAAACGAATGTACTTTTCAATTGGAGGTGAAGTGTTTGAAGAGCAGCTGTGCTTGTCTTCCAGGTTTCCCTATTTCGCTTTGATGCATCTCAGCATGCCATCAGCGTCAGCAGTGCCCGTCAACAAATACAACAGTTTGAGGACGTAAGCAGATTCTGTGGAAAGAATATATTTTATTTACATATGTTGTAAATGTTTCTTTAATCCATGTGACTCAGTCAGGTTCCTGATATTGTTGTTTTATTCTCCTACTCCTCCTCTGCTTTCTCTTCCTTCTGTTTTTACGTCTTTTTCTACAATTAAAAAACAAATTTGTTCTCTTCCTCCTGCCCATTGTACACATTGAGAGTATTCCTTTCTTTCTCCTTTCATATCATCCTCTCTACTGCATAATTTTTGTATTCAATTCTTCAACTAGTTCTTCTCATCCCTTCCCTTGGACATTTCTTTTCCATCCTCCTCTTCTATTTCTGTGGCGTTTCACACAACTCTTAGAAATTCTTGTGTGTTGTATTTTTTTAATCTCAAGGATGCTTTGGGCCTTTCTGACAACTGGCATATTGTCAAAGTGTGCAAACCTGGGGCTTTCAATATTACAGGTCAGTTTAAGTGGTATCACTTTTCCTTTTATCATGAAGATCATATTAGGCACAGGTGAACTTTACCTATTACTATATTATGTTTGATCAGTCACCACTTGTAAAGAATTAGTCCTTATAAAACTGTTTTTGTCAATTTACATATATTTGAAATAAAGAAAAGTAAAAAAAAAGATATGTGCGTATGGGGGAAAAAGAATTGAGGGGGGGGGGGGGTAATAATTGGTCATTGTTATTATCCTGTCAGTTTGCCCAGTGCTAACTGAGGTATAGTATCCTGTGAGGTCTAGTATTTGCAAGTTAATTAATGACCTGCCCCACAAATGTTGACTGCCAGTGTTCTCCCATGCTCAAAAACTTTTAAAATACTTTCTTGGTATATCTTATGTCTGTTATTTTTTAAGAGCATTTGAAGGTTTGCAAGATAATGTCTGGTTCTAAATCCGATTAGCAGTTTGGAAAATGTCTATTAACAATAAAATGTGGGGAAAAGAATTTTTGTAGATTTTGCAATACAGAAGTCATAATTCCTTACAACTTATTGTTAAAATTTGTGAATGCTTCAGTTAGGCAATGTTTCTGAGTCCTCTTTGATATTTCATAAACTAACTTCATTATTTCACTTGTTTTATTGTTACAGTAGCAGTAGGAATCTGCTTACTAGGATTTGAAACATTTTAATGGCTTCCAGATTCCTCTGATTGGGGTGATTATCTGAAAAATTTATAGCTTTTTATTTCAGATTAAATTGTGAAAATGCCCAATCTTAGAGAATTAGCATGTGTTACTTCTTCATTTCTTCTTCTTTTGACTCAGGAATTTAGTTGAATAGCTGTAAATTGAAACAGGTTTAAAATAAGCCTTTTTTTTTCATTTATTAACACAGCTATTTACAAACCTCTGCGGTCCTTTATTCAAGAAGTAGAGGACATCATGGAAACAACGTCTGGGTAAGTATACTCACTGAAAGGTTTTGAGAGAATGACGATTATAGGCTGGAAATTGCCCAATGCATACTGAGGATGGGTAAATAAAAGGTCTAATTTCATAATTATTAATAAGAATTACAATAAAGGATATGAAAGATAAGATATTAAAAAGATTATGACGACCAACTGAAAGTCCCAAAATCAACTTATCATTCCATTTTCCTATTCGAAGGTCCATGGCTGAAAACAGTTTATTACATCTAGAGTGCAGATTAGGAGAGTCAGGCCACAAGTTATGAATTAACTTGCAAAAGAAATGCAGTATAAGATGTTTGACTTTGAATTTAAAAAAAGTGTGGGAACATAATGCCAAGTTAATGACAGAAAAAAGAAATGAAACAATGTGTCTTTTTCATCAGTGGTTGGCATGCATAAATGTCATCCCTCTCCATTTGAATTTGAAAAACTAATTAATATTTAAATGAAGTTAAAAACACAAAGTATGTATCCACAAATTCACAAGTATTTGTGTGTTGTGTTACAATGAGAAAAGAGTTCAGTAGCTCACCAGGTAACGGGTATGCCTTACATTAGTGACAACATCAGTAACGCTCTCATGGATGCAACAAGATTGTATCCCAGAGCTGTCTCAAAGCTGCTTTGAGTTATAGCGCTCTTTTGTTGCCAATTATGAAATAAAGCTTTCTTTTCATGTGATCCCACAAATGCTCAATGGGACAGAGAGCGATCACACAGGTGTACATACATTTTGCTGAATATATTTGTATCTAGTCTTGTTTAGATTATGTATTATTTGTACAAGTTTGCATGAACGACACAACATGAGTTTGCAGGACATCCTGTGCTTGATTTATGTAGTTATCTCCTTTTGATTAAAAAAAAAATCACTGGATAAATTCGCTGTTCGTAAGTGATGGTGCCCGACATTATGTCTGAAAGACTTCACCTGTTACATTCAGAAATGCAATTTTCCTTATAATCTTTCTCCACGTTGATAAAAGAGATACATACTCTGCCAGCAGCTTGATCAATGCAAAAACATGATTCATTATTGGAAATAAATTAATGATATTCACAATAGGCACTACTATATAGAAAGCTTGGTTAATATTTAGCCTTGGTACAGACTTGGTACACACACAATGTAGTGTCTACTAGTCACCCCCTCGTTGATTATTGATTGCCTGGGTCTGTCTTGTTTTCATGTCATTGACATGAAGAATTAGTGAAGTATTGCCACATGCTGAGCATTGATGTCTGTTTCAGTTTGCAAGAGTTTATCACAGATTTTGTGCAGAACGCCTTTCTGGGTCAAGTTCACAGTAGAGTATCTGAGAATATTGATGCAGCCACCAGAGGTAAGGCATTGACTTATTCTGCAATTATTTTACATGTTAATCTTTACATAAGAGGTACGCAGTTTTAGTATTACTTACGTTGTCCTTAGCTTTTATTGGCTCTTTTTTTTCAGCAACATTTCTTTAGGTGGAAACTTTGTCTCACTTCTTAAGAAACTCTTAGTGAGACACAAGTCTCTTAAAAAGGAAAGAAAATAAAGAAATTAATGAAAGTAACAGAACCTACACTGATTTAGATGAAGATGATAGAAAGCTTAGAACATGGCTTTCAATGAATATATTTGGGTGAAAAAACAGAGAGACCAGTGCAGGAAACTTACACATTTTTAATGTAAGCGCTCCCAAAATGACAATACAAATAGAGCCAACGCACAAAATTATGTATACCTCAGTTGCCTGAGAAAGCAGGACCTAATTTTCTTTTTGTCAGTGTGCCATTTCACACTATATTCACTTTATTCTTTCTCTCTTTACACACACTTATTTCTTCTCTTTTTTTTCTGACTTTTTCGTAACTGCCTGAACTGCCTCATATTCTTTCCCTTACTGTTCTCTCTACAAAACATGCCTTCTTCTTCATCTCTTTTTATTTTTGTGTGTTTTCATCTTTATTTGAAGACTTCCTTTCATCTAATTTTAAGCATTGGTTCCCTGAGTGTTGACATTTTGGGAGAGCTTAATAAGCATTTATATAACTCACATTTTTATACACAGCATGTAACTAAGATATAGACCAATCTCCCTTCCCCTATTCCTTATTATTTGTCTCTTCCTGTTTTCTTTATCATGTTACCTAGTGGGAGCCTCCTTTCTGAAAGGAATAAGCTAGACATTGTTCCATAAATATTCACACGAGTACACACACATTAAATCACATACACATGTACCTATAAATCTCCTGGGTCTCAGCAGATTTGGAAATTACTCACCAGGAAATGTTAAAATACTGCACACCATATTTAAAGAAAAAAAATTGTTAATTTCCATTGTTGTTGAGAACATTTTGAGCACCTATCATAAAGATGCTGCTTTTTTGGCGTGCAGTTGAGGAACATGGAGATGGACATTTGTGTAAGTGGGTGGCTGTAGTTGACAGCATGCCTTCATTTGAGGCTTGATGTGGAGAAACCGCATGGAACAAAACTGTGTTGCTGCAACATGAATGATGTTTGTGTTCCAAGACTTTTTGAAAGTCCGAGGCATTGATAACCTAACAAGGCCCTCTCTCATCTGAAGCATTAATGATAACATAGCCACTGCTTCAAGGCAGTTATAACATAGCGATCTTGTATTTTTAGACTGTTATTAAGTAACTCTGCCTGAAGTCAAATTGTAACATAATGATGCCCTCAATCCCCAGCAGTTATAACATAACAATGCACCCACTCTATGGTTGTTTAACAATCCCTACAAAGCTGTTATAATATAATGACTCTTACATAGCACATATATGGTCCTATAGCACAACAGTGCCTGTGTTGCAAACTTATCTGTTTGATTCCAAATAAGTTAGTGAGGTTGAAGGACTTGAAATACAAAATAGAATAAAACAGCAAACACTTTCTTTTTCTTCTTTTTCTATTTTTTCCTCCAAAGAATAACTGCATATTGACTCATGTGACATGAATTCAAAAGGAGACAAATAAGTACAGGGAAATGGTAGAAAGTATACATAAGTACAGAGAAATGGTAGAAAGTATGAATAAGTACAGGGAAATGGTAGAAAGTATAAATAAGTACAGGGAAATGGTGGAAAGTATAAATAAGAACAGGGAAATGGTGGAAAGTATGAATAAGTACAGAGAAATGTTGGAAAGTATAAATAAGTACAGAGAAATGGTGGAAAGTATAAATAAGTACAGAGAAATGGTGGAAAGTATAAATAAGTACAGGGAAATGGTGGAAAGTATAAATAAGTACAGAGAAATGTTGGAAAGTATAAATAAGTACAGAGAAATGGTGGAAAGTATAAATAAGTACAGAAAATGGTGGAAAGTATAAATAAGTACACAGAAATGGTAGAAAGTATGAATAAGTACAGGGAAATGGTAGAAAGTATAAATAAGTACAGGGAAATGGTAGAAAGTATAAATAAGAACAGGGAAATGGTAGAAAGTATAAATAAGTACAGAGAAATGGTAGAAAGTATAAATAAGAACAGGGAAATGGTAGAAAGTATAAATAAGTACAGAAAAATGGTAGAAAGTATAAATAAGTACAGAAAAATGGTAGAAAGTATAAATAAGTACAGTGAAATGGTAGAAAGTATAAATAAGTACAGAAAAATGGTAGAAAGTATTGCAGTTCTTGGAGAAGCAAAAAGCCAAATATGAGATACTATAATGTAGCTTCTGAATCACCTAAATTGGACACTAAAATTTGCCTCATATTGCCCTTTTTCTAGACTTGTCTACGTTTATGCAGTTTGTCCTGTGTTTGCAACCAATACTCAAAGCAAACAGAACAACGTGTAACAGAAATTAATACGATTAAACCCGTTTCACACTTTGCTGACTCAGTTTTCAGCAGCTGTGCTCTGTAAGACGCAGTTAATTAAGTTACAGTAACATTGCAATGTATTCCAAATGCAATAAGTACACGTTTATAACTTTGAGATTTAAATAGAGTTATATTTCTTGGAATTTGGAAAACTTTGCACACCCTAGAATGTGGAGGAATCCAAATAGAGCATTGAAGATTAAAAGACAAATCAGTAAGCAGCGTTACTGCATTTACTGTGGACTTCAATGTCCAGCGTAATCATCCGATTATTAGAGAGATGACGTGGAGACAGATAGATTAGATAAACAAACATGTTGCTTTTTTTTCTTATTTTCCCTGGTGTGAGTTTCCTTTTTGCTTTGTTTTTACATTCTTTATTTATGAATTATTATATTTTTATTTTCAGTTTGGTTTTGCCTTTGGCCTTTTATTCATCCTAAAATTGTTAGAACAAAATCTCTTGAAAATTTATGAAACCCTTTTACCTTACTTGAATTATGACAAGGATTGTTTGCAGACTTTGTGGTTGGCATTATAAACTGGCATTTTAGGTGATGTGACTGACATTTTTAACTTAAGAAATATTTTCCTGAGGCATTGGAGGCATTGTGACTGACATTTATAACCACAGAAATATTTTCCTGTGACATTGTGACTGGCATTTATAAGAAATGTGTTCCTGTGACATTCCAGGCATTGACTTCCCATCTAGGCATAGCCGTTCATCTCTTGGTGAATGCAGTTTTAATTTGTTTTCCCTGCTCTAATTCCCAAACACCTTCAGACGCTAACAAGAGTAACCAAGATTTTCTGACTCTGTCTGTCCAACTGTGTGTCTGTGCACAAGTCTAATACTGCATGGAAGTCTGGTGAAATCTTAACAGCTGCACTTTATTCAACTGGTTCTATATGTCATGACTTGAGTGCAATAATGTTGTATGTGACTGGTGAACACTACAGTTGCAAGGTTATTGCACAAGGCACTGACTTGTTGTATAAAAAAGTAAAATCACTTGTTAGATAATGTTGAAGCCATCGTCAAGGATATGTGCAATTTATAAGATAGATGTTTCATAGTTTCACACTGATTTGTTTTGATATAATGAAAAATCAAATCCCATTTTAAATGATGTTGAAAGAGGTGGCACAGATATGAGCAATTTTTAAGATAACTTCGCCGTTGCACCACCTCTCTTTTGTCAGTAATTAGTTGCAGCGTTTCACTACCAGTAGAGTATTAACCAGCTAGATTAATCATGACTTTGTGCTCAAGTAGTTTAGTTTGTTTTCAAGACTTTTTCCCTTTTTAGTTCATAGACTAATGACATGATAATTGCATTGTACCGGTATCAAAAAGGTACCAATCTTATAAACATTATGTGTACAAATGTGTTTTTTTTACATTTTTGTTTTTGTTTTGTTTTTGTGTTAAATAGGATGGTGGGAGGTGGAGGGATGGTATAGGAATGGCAGTCAGGGCAATAATTTTTGCATTTATGCATTATTCTTAGGGAATGTGGGATTATGATCCTGTTCTGAGGCTTGTTACTATCATAGTCTTTACAACATACTTTATTGTACGACAGGCGGCGCAGTGCCCAAATGGTTAGAGCGTTGGACTCCTAATCAAGGGTCCAGGGTTTGAATCTGGGAGGTGACCATGTTGTGTCCTTGGGAAAAACTCTTTACACCTCTTTTCCTCTCCCCACCCAGGTGCGAATTGGGTACCGTCATGTTCTGCTGGGGAAGTGAGCTTACTACAGACTAGCGTCCTGTCTAGGAGATAATGTAAAAATCATCTGTTCCACTTCATGCTACGGAAACTGGGATAAGCTCCAGCTCTATGGGCTTCATTGGCCTTAAAGGAACTTACTTTTACTACTTACTTCATGTACAGCAGATCATAATGTTTCAAAAGTTTATGTGTTATTTTACGATAAAAAAAAATTGTCAAGTCTATTTCCGCTTTAAAGGAACTTTTCAAGCAAATGCTAATACAGAAGATACTACATGTCTGGAAAGGATGTTTTTTTGCTGTCAGTTCAACAATTGGAGATGTTTACACACTGCATTAGAATGAAGCTTGTGGTGTATAGATAAGCAAAACGTTGTAAGAAATGAATTGAAAATGGGTACTTCATTAAAGCTGGATATCTGATGTCAGGTAAATGCCTGTAAATTAGGTTTGTAAAAATGACAGCACAGTACTAACGTTTGTTTCTGCAATTTTTAACGACAACTTTATTAATTGTAGAATACAACTTGCATTTGTACATTGGTAAAACAAAAAATGGGGGGGGGATCTAAAATAGTCTTTCTTTAGTGTAGTACTTCACGTGGGACATCCAAAAGATTGATATGTAATGTGCATTTCACTAGCCATTCTTTGCTCTCATGTGTCTATGACAAAACTTTTTCTCTTTGTCAGTAGAAAAGGAGAGCTTGATTTTTGTTTTGACTGTCAAAACAAACAGGATTATATATGCTGTGTTTGTGTGCTCATGTGTCTGTTTGTCTGCTGCTGCTTCTGCCAGTCTGTACATCTCTCTCTCTCTCTCTCTCTCTCTCTCTCTCTCTCTCTCTCTCTCTCTCTCTCTCTCTCTCTCTCTCT
>JBDFRD010006560.1:0-16187 GCA_039654405.1 Bullina lineata | reverse complement strand
CCCCCCCCCCCCCCCCCCCCCCCCCCCCCCCCCCCCCCCCCCCCCCCCCCCCCCCCCCCCCCCCCCCCCCCCCAGAGATCTTGAATATTCCCTTCACCCTTCTTTGCGTGTTTACCCCAGAAAACAATTAATGCTACGAGTTGGTTCCATTTAGTAGGCCCATGACAGACAGGCTCACGTTAGGCCTCTTCTTGTGAGAAAAAGTTAAGTTTTTATTTAGATGAACATTGAAGAAGAAAAAGAGCAACAACATCAAGAGCAAAAAAAGGTATATACTTATGCGTTATATTAAGACAAATAAGGGAAAAGAAAGCTTTAAAATTCACTAGAACTCTAAAGAATAAAAACAAATTTAATTAAGCTTTCAAAAAAAGAAGCAAGAAAATAATAATTTATCTGGCAGTTTTCCGATTCGGCCATTTTTCAACACGACGCGAAGCGAAAACAGAACTTTGGGCCTTGTCGGCCTGTCCAGAATCTAAGATTTAGATCTAGATCAAGATCATCTGTCTATTACTTGTCTAGGTCTTGACGGATCTAGAAGAACGAACTTTTTCTGCACCCACTATCATGGCAGACAATAAAGTTGACATGAGCCTTGGTTAGTAGACTCTAGGTCTGGATTTTCCCAGAACCTCCGTTACATTTCTATAGAGTCTACTAAGTCAAAGACTAGGCTATAGATTTTCTAGATCTAGATCTAGACTTTATAGAGTCTAGATCTAGATGTGTATTAATTAGGCCACTGAAAAAATTACTAAAAGATTGACAGAATCATGAACCTTTTTCCTAGAATCAGAAGTCACTTCCTTCTTAGTCTTAGTGAGTGTGATTGTCACTGTTAGTGTTAGAGTGACCGTAACACAGACTGTCAAAAGGCTTTGAAAAGGGACAGTGCTATAGATCTATAGTAGGCCATGTTACTGGTACGTTTGGCTACTGTTCATACTAGATCTACTGTACTGTAAGTAAGGCATTTAGGCAGGAGGTACATCTAATAAATAAATATTTTAAAAAAGGGGGATAGTTTCAGTTTTATTATTTATCTATAGCCTTGCCTTTGTATTTTGTCACTTCCATTCTTTCGCCATTCAGAACCAGAAATTTAGGATTCATGAAATAAAAAAAGCCAATGTATGGTCACAGTTTTTATTTCATTATTTTATCATAATTATTAATATAAACTCAAATGCTAGATCTATCATGTTGTATTTTTATAAATCTAATAGAACAGAAATTGAGAAAATTCCCTGATACGATACCGTACAGAGCTAATAATTCATTTTTTTTATGTTGACCTAGGCTATCCTATAGATGTAGGCTATAATATAACCTGGATCTTACTGCCATTCGCTCTCCACGCATAAAAGCATCCGCAGGTACTGCATGCAGTCGGCACTAAAGCACCTACACATTGACCTAGTTAAGTTGGGATTGTCTGGTCTATTGGTTCAATAAACACACAGGAATTGCCTCAAAGAGATTGGATCTCATTTTGTCTGGATGTCAAATGGGAATGAGGGGACCTGATTTCAAGAAGAAACTAGAGGTCCAATTACAAAAGGAAGAGGAAAAAAAGCGATTTTCATTTTGCTTGTTGAATCCGAAGTGTCGTTGGATCAGAGCTTGTCGTGCTCAAGGTTTACTGTACTATCAATGCATCCAGTGAGTGGGATATAATATGTAACAATATACCATAAGGTCATATTCTGTAAATGTATGTGTAATTTACTCTAATTTGTTGTTTTTGTTTTCTTAGTAGTTGGCAAAATTTTAATTGTAATCTCTCTTCACGTACAGATGAAATCATCAAGCTAAGTAAAGCTGCTAAAAAGTCAGCAAACCTGAATCAAGCAAGAGGTCGTGGTCGAGGTAGAGGTCGTGGTCAAGCTAGAGGACGGGGTCAAACCAGAGGTCAAATCAGAGGTCAAGCCCAAACTAGAGGTAGAGGTGGTGGCATTGGCAGAGGAAGGATCATATCATCTCGTGGCAGAGGACGAGGCAATGTCTTTACTGATGGTGAAGTGAACAAAACTCAACAGTTCAGGTCTAATCCTCGGGGAGGATGGAGAGGAAGGGGTGGGAGACAACAGAATATGCAAGGCAGTAATTTTAACAACGGAACCATAAATCAGGTTTGTCAGACAGCTTTTTTTTTTTTGATGTGATCCTTAAAAGTGGTCGCTGTTCTTTATAAAATAAAAAAAATCAAATAGTACTTGATTTTGTCATGTGAAGAAAGTTTATTTCAGAAGTCAGATATTCCTCAATTTGGCTCGTTGATTGTAGTGCAAGAAATGTTTCCTTTTTTCTTTTTCGTAATTGAAAATATTCTATGTCCCTTTTTGTTTGTCAGAGGAATTTTGTTTAAGTTGATCGTGATCGTTAAGTGTGGGCAATATGAATAATCTTTTTAAAAAAAAGATGATAAAGTAATAATTTAAATTTGTCATGAAAAATGTTTAATCAAGAAAGGAATGGAAATTTTACATTTAAAATATTCCTCGTTATTGCTCGCCGATTATGGGGTAAAGGATGTAAAGATTTGTTGGTTTTATTTGTTGTAAATGAAAGTAATATATAATGAAAAAATGGTGGAGATTCGTTTCTTTTTAAACTCTTAGTATCTACATGTATTTGATCTTTATATTCCTTTATTTTTTTCAGCAAAATGTACGAGGAAGGGGTCGAGGTAGAGGACGAGGTAGGGGACGAGGAGGAGGCATTAATCTGCAGAAAGGACAAATGGTTTTTACAAATAGTGGGAAGAAATTCACAGGGCAACTGCTACAACAGCAAGATCAAAGGCAACGACTGAACAAAGTGAAACAACAGGCAGCACTCCTCAAAGAGAAGCAAATGGCATTAAAGAACCTTCAACAAGCCAAGATTAACATGTTACAGATCAATACAGCCATTCAGAAAACGTCCAGGGACAATGTTGTCAATCGCAATCGGGGCATTGTTGTCCCGGTATGTATTAAAATGCTTTATAATTCACTGAAAAGGGGAAAAAAATTGGAAACCTTGGTGAAGGATAATTGTTTTTTTTATTACAAGTGTGTGAACTTTAAAATTCACGGAGTTGAAGGTGCACCTGATGGGCATACATCACTAAAAATCCTTTTTCAATTTGAAAAATTGTAAACAATGTTATATTTAAGCGCGTCAACATGTTTTATGTCGAACACATTTAAATGTTTTCCCTTTTTGGATCAGTTTAATTAGTTTAGAATTTTCGTTGGATTTTGTTTTTAAGGACAAGAAATAAGATTGGTTTTTGTAAAGTTAGTAAGTCAAAAAGTAGATGTGTTATTTGTAATCGGTAGGTCTTAATCTTCTCACAGAATAATCAACCTGCAAGTCAAGGAAGGAAAAAGTTTCTGACAGGTTTGATACGACAGACAACCCCTAGTAGCACAGGCCTTAGTATCACATCATCCAATCCAGCAGCACCTGCCCGGTTACTGAACAACACTTCTGTTACAATCAGCAACCCAGCTGCTGCCAGCCGCGGAGGGAGACGAAGGTGTGAAGTTTGTGATTGTTTTCATCTTTATTTCTCAACCAACATCATGATAATCAATGGATCAAGTAAAGTTTCATGAGTTTATAATTTTAATTTTAATACATTACGACATGAGCTCACATTCTAATAATAATAATCATAATAATAAAATAAGAAACTCTCTTGTAAAAGTAGTACATTTCCTTTCGTGTGAATAAAAAAAGCATGATTTATCTTTTCTTTGGTAGGCTGAAGGAAAATATTATTTCATTTTATAGGTCTCGTAATGATTGTAGTTTTACAATGTCACAATTGATACTAAGCAGTAGAAAGGTCTTCAAAATGATTTATGATCTGAGAAATTTGTACAATAAAATCATACATTTCCATCCTTTTGTAATAAAAGCAGGCCATAAACTCAACCTATTTTTTACTTTTTTAGGAAAACTTTCTAGTAAGTCTAGATTTCTAAATTAGGCTAAGATTTCAATGAATGATTACTTTTTTGACGGTGTGAATAAGTTTTAGAGAAAATAGAAAATTTTGGTATAATACATTTAAACATATATATACATAGTCGTGGCAAATTCAATAAAAACTATTGCAATTTCTGTAAAAGCCTGTTTACTACTCTGTGTGAGAAGTTAAAGAACAATTTCGTTGACATTTTTGTGCAGTGGGTTTTGATTTTTTTTTAGTATTTATTTTTCTCTAATTATTATTGTTGCAGGTGGAGGGGCCAGAAAAGCCAATTTACTGTCCATGTAGCTGACCAGGCCAGGTTTGTTGGGGAGGGGATGATGATGAGAAGTTGATTGAGAAGAGAAAAGGGAATGTAATTACTATAATTTTCATTAATACTTTTTTTTCGGCAGTTTTTTCCCCTTCAGTTAGCAATTTACAGAGGCTGCAATCAATTACTGTAAAAAATTATCCAGTTTGCCTTTGTCTAGGCTTAATCCTCTTGGCCCCATGTGGAGCATAGGGCCGCAACAACACCTCTCCACTGCACCCGGTTTGGGGCTGACCCGCTTTCAGTTTGGCCCATGTCATTCTGGCAGTCTTGTCCTTGCTCTCCATGGATATGCGCCATGTCTGTTTTGGCCTCCCTCTTTTTCTTCTCCTTACACATTCCACTTTAGTGCCTGCCTGGTCTGTACAGGGTGTGGTCAATCCATCCTATTTGCGTTGCAGTTTGTCCTTGACTGATCATCAAAGTTCTTTTCATACGCATTGATTTGAGAAAAGATTTAAAAAATCATCTTCAGTCTTTCATTTTTAAACAATAAAGGCCGCACAGCTTTTGTGAATGGAGAAATCCTTCTTGATGGTTGTTCTTACTTGTTCCATTAAGGGAATATTTTGGTTGCTCAGCAATGCTGGTAATGACTCGAGTAAAAAAGAAAAAAACAAGAAAGAAATATTAATTTTCCTCTTTTATGTGATTCTTTACTCTCAGTCTCCTGCGATTCTAATCGGTGGAAGTCATCCTAATATTTAAAAAAAACTGAACAACTTTTCTGTCTGCTCTCCGGAATCTACGGGAATATGTTTGTGATTAGAGTAGAAAAGAATCAGGAATGTTTTCAAGCCATGGTTAAGCGGTGACGTTTTTATAGCTTGTTTTGTTTCTCTTGGCCAGGGCACTTTCCCCGCTCCCGGATTTTTAGTATGTGTTGCTTAAATGTTTGCATTTTTTTTTTAAGAAGCTTTTTTGGGTAATATTAATAATCCATGGAATTACTATTCAATATTTCAAAGGATTCTTCATCTTAATATTTTTGCTTCCTTCCTTCAGAACACAGCAATCCAAGGAAAAGAATTCCATACAGGCACAGCTCAAGGTGAGTTTTAACTTCATCTAAACAGTAAATTCAAATTAACTAAACATATCAAATATAATTTCAATACAAATTGAAAGATCAACTGGTGCTCAGAATTTCCTTTCAATGTTTGTTTTATCAATGTAGGCTATATATATGAATTTGCTGGCTCAGATCCTGCAGTCTGACAAATCAATTGATTTCTATCACTAAAACAGTCCACAAATTTCTACCTAATGGCTTAAAATCGAGCTCAGGAGATGAACAGGTTCAAAAAGATTTGTTCATTTCTTCTGTGAACACTACATTTTATGATTAATTTTGAAAGTATTAAATTAAAGAAGCCTGTATGTCTCCTTGTAACAAACTGACATAGAGATCAAGATAACATTACATTCACCATTGGGAACGCTTATAATGCAGTGGATTTTGTAAATATAATAATATTTAAAGACATTCATCATGAGCTGAAAGAGATAGATAACTTGCATTTGATCTGCATTTTTGTTTAATTTGTGTTTTGATAGTAGTGTTATAGGGCTGCCAACCCATTGATATTGATTTTAGTAAAAACAACTTTGAAAATTAGTAAAACGTCTAACGCTGCTTTATGCAATCCAAATACCTTCGACAACTTTCATCTTTTTCCTTCCAATGATTGTTTCCACAAGCATTATGCACAGGGTTATTAAACTTGTATTTACATAATGAAATTCTCACTAACTCAACTAACTGCTATTCATTTTCACATACTTTTTACCATATTCTGTCACATTGATTGGATACAACTATTTACACTGTTCTTTCATGATAAGCCTTTAAATTTCCAGCCAGAGAAAGCTTGCAAGTTTTCTTGGGTTTATCCGGGAGTTCACTGGAGAGAACTAAATTCTGAAATGTCTCAGAGATGAGAATTCGTAAGATCGCATCTATGAAAATCGGGAACTTTACGAATAATTGTTGGTAGCTCTGGTGTTAGTGAGTTAGTGCATGATTGAGTAATCTAGTAAGTCATTTAGAATTCGGAACAGCAAGAATAAGAGAATGACCTCTGTGTTTTATTGAAGACTGCTGACTGGGTTTGAGCCATCAACTGCACAGTGGAAATGATAATTTGTTCCTTAATTAATCATTAGTTGCTCTTTACTCTTTACAAGAAAGCAAACTGAAGTATTTTTAAGATTCACCGTTTGGTGTTTTCCACTTTTCAGTCTTTTATTTATTTTATTACATGAAAGTTAATCTTTAGGACAAAATTATTTAAATATGTTCTCATTGTGATTGATACAAAGTCCAAAAGGTCACAAAAATCCTGACTAAGAAGATGGCCACCAACAAAAAAAATTGCCTGAAATGTTTGCCTCAAATTTACCAAAAGGAAAACACTTGATCTTTTTCAGTTGCTGAAACCTTCTGTTCCAACGACGTATAAGTTTCAGAAAGGAGTTTTTGCAGTACCTTCAGTAAGTTTCATTTTTCTCCCCATCCCTGCTGTTGTGTCAAAGTATAACTTTGAAATTTGCTGTTAGTAAAGTTCCCTCAAAGACTCATACAGCCCAAACTTATTCTGGTTATGGTAGCATTAAATGGAAGAGATGATTTTCACATCATCTCTATAGGACGCTAGTCTGTCATAGTAGATTTACTTCTCCAGCAGAGTATGCCGGTACCTAATTCGCACCTGGGTGGGAGAGAAAAAAATGGTGTATGTAGTGTGTTTTTTAAAGAAACAACATGGCCACCCGGGGTTGAACCTAAGACCTTGGGTATTCTACTAGCTGCTATAAAAAGAAAATCATCATGTTTTCAGGATCAATTTTTTTTTCAAGTTTTTCCAGAAAGTGGGAATGCTTTTACTTTTAGGCATTCAGTATTCCTTTTGTGCTTTTAAAGATATTTTTCATTTCTTAGAAGTGTTGTGAGTGTAATCGTTAAATGCTGTCTTTACCATTAATCTCATATAGCCTATTAGATTTGTTATGTCCCTGCGAACTTTGGCTACTGTGCATAATGCCAGCTGTCTTGTGCTTGTGTTTAGAAAATGAAAAAGAATACTTCAGAATTTGTAGTAGGCATGTTGTAGCTTGTTTTTTTATAAGCATAAAAAAGAGCTTATAGTCGGAGAAAAACATTTCAATGGGAAGTTGCAGTAAGATATGTTGAGAGTCATAAGAGGTGATCTAGTATCACACTACTGACGTATTGTATAGAGATGTGCCATTTTTTAAAAAAATTGAAAACCAAAATAAAAAGTATTAAGAATTTTTTTGCATACACTTTTACTTCTTCTATAAATGTGAACAATAAATGTTATGTGAAATGACCATCTAAAGGTGAAAAATTAATGACAGATTCAATCCACATTATAAAAATCCTAGTTATGCTCTAAATTCCATGTCATTTGTTGAAAAGTTTTTGTTTTGTTTTTTATAGTGGGATTTACAAGAATCTAATGTTCTAAATCTTTTTTCCCCACCAGACGACTGTGAGCCTCAACGACAGATTCTCTGGCCCTGTGATAGGTGGTGATGTAAAGATGGAAGTAGAAGATAGAAAAGTATTTCTTTGATGTGTGGTGTAAATCAGTTATAATAAATGCCATGTGTGAAAGAAGTTGAAAGTCCAACAAATTAAATGTATATTGTCACTGTAAATATTCATGAGTGAAGTGGGCTTTATGGAAGGAAATCCCCTCCCTCTTTTTTTTGTTTTGTTTGATTTTGGTAAGAGTAGTGGTGAGGAAGACAGATTCGATGCATTATAATATGTATGACAAAGTGGAACAGCTTATTATGAGAGATTTGTCTGCCCGAGACTTTGTCTTAGATACATTGTATAAAAATTGATATTTTCAATAAATTTAGATCACAAAATAAATTTTTGAATTGTTCTTATTTCTTTTTTCTCAATGCTTATCTTTTTTCCCAGATAATGGATTACGTAGGTCATTTCTTATTGTAATGTTCTTTGAAAAAAATCTGCTGCTTTTAGAAAATCGAAATTCTCTGTATAATTTACATTCGAATTCTTTGGAAATAATATGAACAAAATCCCCTTCTTACATTTAAATTAACAATTTTTTTTCAATTGTGTTATGCAATATAACACCTTAGCTTTAAGCATAAAAAAAGAGCTTATAGTTGGAGACAAACTTTTCAGTGGGAAGTTGCAGTAAGATTTATGTTGATATATATTTATAATAATAAATAGCTGTTGACAAGTGATGTAATCTGATGCAGCACCATCCCATTTTTCAGATCGTCTTTTACTTTTAGCCAGATCAGCCAGAGCGTGATTTTTTTTAGGAAAAGGACTTTGATAAAATCTGTTTAATGGCTATGTTTCAAGATCAGAAAGTGTGATCACTTCATCTTTAAGTGATTTGGTCATTTTCTTGTTTTCAGTCTTTCCAGACACACTTAATACTGACAATACAGGAATAAACTCTGTATTCACTGGAGATCACATTTGTTTTTGTCAACTCATATAATACATTTCATTGTATCATATTACTATTACTATTGCCCAATTTAAGCATTTGGTAGATCAAAGTACCGTACATCTTGAGAAAGGTGTTACAAAATTGGATGGAGCCTTTATGAGTCTTCTGTCATTTGTTGGCAATTTCAATTCCAGTAGTGGCCACTGAAGTACTGATGATCCATGAAATCGGAATGTAGCTATTTGTTAGGTTGGAATGTCACGAAAATGGTACAGATGGCTACATTCGAAATTGTCAGTCCGGTATTGTTGGTTGAAAAACTCTTGTGATAGAAGGACTTTTATCAGGACTTGCTCCTGAGTTACTAGTGGAGGAATGGGGAAGGAGAGTACCAAGAAATGGTCTTTTTCATTTATGTACAATGCTTGTGTCTTCTTTTCCCTTGCTTTGATGAGTTATAGTTATAGCTTACTTTATAGCTTCCCAAGATTTGCAGTCAGTCCTCTTTTTCTCTTCTTTCTTCCTGTTTTTAAACCAATTGCAGCATTGACTTATGTTTGATGTTCATATTTTATGTTTATGTTTATTTAAAAAAATGTATTTCTGTGAAGAAGTTGTGAAATAAAATGAAAAATGGTTATTTCTTTTGGTAAAACTTAAGTTTTTAGACTTTCATAATGTTGAAAATGCAGGTACAGTCCAGAATGCATAAATTTACCGAACTCATTGAAATCTGTGATTCGGGAAATGAGTGAAATGTATGAAAAATTATTGAAAGTCATTTAGACACTTTCAAATAAAGGGGTGGAAAAGAATTAACGTTAGTAATTTAAGTTTAAGCTACAATACTTGCTAAACAAAATTGGTTTCCGGAATATTCTTTGACAAGGCACCCCAAATGTGACTTTTGAATATTATGCATGTATTCATGTATTTCACTTAAATTATGTGAACCTGTTATTATTACAATGTTTTAGTAAAGAAAAATAAAATGTATATTTGCTACAATGACAAAGATGAAACGTACTTAAGAATCATTTTTCATTTTCTGTGGCAATCAGCCTGAACATTTCTATTGTATTTTCAACTTTGACCTAAAGGCAGCATGGATTGTTCAGATAATTCTTTTGGCTGGTTGATGTAAGTTGTTTATGAGTTACTGGTAATAAATAACCTCATATTCAAGCAGGGTACGAACGTGTTTTGCATTCATCGTAAGTTTCAAAAAGACACAACATTATTTGATAACATTTTATTTAATACATGTAAACATGGACAATTATGAAACAGTGAGTCTTTTATATTTTTGTTACAAAGTTTTAGCACTTTACTGTGAACTCTGCTCATAGTCACTGGAAGCTAAGGCAGCATTTTGACAACCAGGACTGTATTGCAGTCCTCAAATTGAAGACTCAATTTCCAATTAGCTCCCACAAGGACACCAACTACATGTGTACATCTACAGAAGAATTCTTATGTATGTATGACATTGAATCCACTGGGGTAAAAGTGTAGGCTCATTGCTTAAAGTGCTACATGTCATGTAGTTCCTATAGTAAAAATTTCGCCAGAAAACATAAAGATGCAAATAACATCAAAAAATAGTCCTGATGCATAATTAACTGCATCGATAAAAAAGATTCAAAGCGCCTGCCCCCAACACTATTCTTGGCATTGGTTAACTTTTTTAGTTAAGTCTTGAAGGAACATACTGGAGCAAACTGCCAGCCATCTAAATCTATCTAAACAAAAAGCTTACTCTCCACTTACAGTACATTTGTACATCCTGCCCATTGTGGAATTTGAGGAAGTGAGATCACAAATCACCTTCCTAAACAAGGAGCTAAAAAAGCATGACACCAAACAAAAATATTGGCATATTTCATTGAAGATATTGGGGGCAGAGCACAATAAAACTAATAAATAATATCAGAAAAAAACAAACCCAAAGGATGCATGATTGTCAAAACATTTGCAGCAAGTCCCTAGAAAAGTAGAACTGGTCACTGGTGCCCAAAAGCCAATCTCTGCACAAAAGATTTAGACACATGCCATCGCCAGTCTGTGCCTGCGGGCACAAATGAACAACGGCTCACTGTATGGAAAAATTATGGTAATATTTGTAACAAAGCTGGCTGCTACCTCAAAGACCTGCAAATGACATTTTATTTGAGAAAATTGGACAGGCCATTTGGACCAAGTGAAAGTGAAAGATATTTTTTGCTCAGGCCTTTGTATTATTATAAATTCAAATAGCATAAAAATATTCTTGCTACCTTTAAGTAGGCCTGTTTGGCTCACTTAGTGACACTGCATGGTGTCACAACTAAGGACTTTTAATTTTCACTCTAGTGTGTAGAAGCACCCAGCATGAATGATTGTGTCTACCTGCATTAACGAAGCATGGGGTAAAGTTATTTTACGAAGACTATTACAAATGAAATCACCATTGCCAAATTTCAGCTGAGTTTTCGCCAAGCACATGAACAAACCCTGGCCTCCCACTTGGTGAAGTAGGCCCTACTCTCGTTGTTTAATTTGATAGACAATTCTCTACAAAGTAACCATGCATCCAAGCATTCACAAATTCAACAGAATTTAAACTCACATTCAGACACAAGAACAAAAGCTACTCTATGAAATAAGTTCCTTCTTCTACGTGCAGTTCTTGTTCTATTACTAAACTATACTAAGGCCCATAGAGCCAGAACTTATCCCTATTCCTACATTCCAAAATGAAGCAGATATTTTCAATTATTACTTTTACCAAGATCTCATGCCAGTTGTAGGCTATTTTCCTGTCAGAATGTTTTAGTACTTGATTCGCACTTGGATGGGGAGAGGAAAAACAGTACAGAGTGCTTCATAACACAATAGAGCCACCACCAGAATCCAACCCAAGACTTTTATAATGTACTAAGAAACGGAATTCAAAACTACTCTTAACTCCTTTTCACATACTATAAAATATTTTAATACGTTAGTCTCACAGATAAATGTACTTACAGTTACAGATATTCAATTTCTGGTTCCCAATCAGTTTCCCTGGGCTTCTTTTTTTCAACTTTTGGATACTTTAATAACAAGTTATTCATTTCTGTTCCCTGTTCTCAGAAACAGTGTTTTTTTGAATGAAGAATGGAATGCAAGGATGCTGAAGTACTGCGACATGGGGTTTGTCCTTTTTGGAAATTGTTGCCAGTAAATGTCATGTAATTCTGAATAGTTTGTTCTTAAGCACCGAGTTCCTGAACATTTATTTTTGTCTGTTGTGAGAAATGGCATGTAAATAATGAGGGCGTTGTTCAGTTTGCGAAAATTAAGTGTATGATTGTGTGTGCACACTTTATAATGCTTTGGTTTCGTGTGCATGCTTTTGTTTGAATGACTAGGTCTGCTACATATGTACCAAGTTTTTTTACTTTGTCAATGAGATATTTGTGAAAATGACTGCCGATTGCCAATAAAAATAAAAGCACGACTATAATAACTTTGTGGAACTATTTTATACCTCTGCAAGAGGCCTGGTGCTTGTGATGCTGCTAGTTTTATGAAGGAAAGAGCGTGCTAGTGTGTTGGTTGTGATTTTTATGACTTTGAATAGCACTAGCTGAGGTATACAATGAACGAACAGTAACGTAGACTTCATAAATGAAAATGAGGTCAGTGGTATTTATTGACTTGAAATCACTATGAACTCTGGAACATGAATTCCACTTTCATCAGCGTGGGCCCATGTATTTGAGACAATTAAAATGGTTGCCATCTCAGATACCCACATGATGATTTATGATTGTGGGGGACAGTTGAGAGTGAAAAACCAATAGGGCCTACCTTGTAAAAAAAAAATCTCAATTCGAGGCGTAATGCAATGCTATGACTGCAGGCCATTGAAACCACTACAAGCTCCAGCTCTTTGTGTCTTATGAGCCTAAAGGAACATAACTTTTAAGAGACTAGTATAAAAGTAATAATAGTATAAAATAAAAATTGTTACAAACTATTGAAAACCATACATTCTGATCTTTTCTTTCATATTGTGAATGTCAGTTCTGAATATTTTTGAATAAATTTAAACAACTTGTCATTTTCCAAATCATGATATGTACCTGTAGGCCTCCATTAAAAATGTAGAAAAACTAAATACATTGCACATCGTATTTTTATAATACCACTATAATATAATAAAGAACAAGACTAATCGTCAAGTCGTGTAAAAAGATAAATACAGTCAACTACTGATAAGTAGATGTCTCTGGGGGAGTCGGAAAAACATCCACTTATCTGTATGATCAATTCATCCATGTCCAATTAGGCATTTATAATGGGAGGCAACTCAAGGTTCTCTGAAAAAAGATCGACTCATCCAGAAAATCAACTCAGGCGACGTTGACTTATGTGGAATTGACTTATATAACACAAAACAATTTCACAAAAAGTTATTATCTCATCTCCACATAAAATGAAACAAATACTTTGTTATCCATCTTCCTCATCCTCTTTTGCCATTTGTTCAATTAGTTTTTTACGTTCCTCTGCTTGTCTCATCTTCATCAGAACAACACTCTCAAAGTCCTTACCATTTTCTGCAGGCAGCTGAGGTGAACAATTTCCCGCAACTGAAGCCGAACTAAAATCATCTTTACCTGAATTTCCCCCCAAAACACCAGACTCTCCCACAGACGATGAATGTGAAAACGCAGTAGTTCTAAAGTTTGCAAAAAAATCTGTAGACTGATCTTGCCCTGGAGCTTCAAAAGAATTCTGAACTTGATCTACAGGTCTTCCTGCTAACCAAGTAATTGTAAAAGGATTGGATTGCAGTCCGTTTTCATTATTTATTTCTGAAGACACACTCCCATCAAATTCTACAACAGCACTGCCATTTCTTTTGCTTGACACAAGGAGCGTGTTTACTGTTCCATAGCAGTTCAAAATATCAGTGAGATTTTTGGAGTTGTATCCCCCGTTGCTTGGATCTCCTTTTTGAGCCTTCCATTTGAGCTTTAACCGAGGTGTTTCTCCTGAGCTGCTTGTGGCCTTCTCCTCTTCTTGTTTTGCTCTTTTCAGCTCTTCTCGCAACCTCTCTTGCTCCTGTTCTAGCAGTCTGTATAAGAAAAGAAAAGAAAAGAGACTAAGATGAGATGTCATAAATGCTTATAAAATAAATTCTAAAAGGTTAGATCTAGATCTATACAGTATGTGTTCATAAGAAAAATCGTCTCATCTGTATTATATATTATTTTATGTATCAATCAATGGACATGTTTTCTGTTGGGACCAAAACATGTTGATGAAGTCAGTTTGCATCCACCAATCTCTTGCAATGTTGATCAGGGACTTACAGTGAGTCAAATCAGAGAGTATCTCTGAAGAGTAATGCTGATGTCACAAGGCTAAGCCTTACATTAGGATACCAGTGAACTTGTCACACGGTGAAGTCGACACGTACCTCGTCACAGTGATCTCGTCACACTCAAACTTGTGAAAAACGTTCACAGGCCTATAATTGTGTGTATTGGTGGTTGTGTTTTTTGGAATAAAAGGTGTGAACATTAATTCCCAAGTTTGCTACTTTAGGGGTCATTCACACCAAACTAACGACATCGGACGACCATCTATGCCGAGCGACATCGGTACTGTGATCGGTTCGATGTCGTTAGTTTGACGTGAATGCGCTTTATTACTAATGATATAGATCTAAGGGAAAAAGAAACGGGACCCGATATTTTTAAAATTAAATACAAAACAGTTTATTCAATTAAAATCTACATGTTTCAACATGAATACAGACATTTCTGGGTAAATATATAAAACCTTTTAAAAATTAAAAAAATTTTTTCGGCGAACTCGCCACGCATTTTTCAGTTGTGTCAACTTCACCGTGTGACGAGTTCACTGGTTCCCTTACATTATAGGAAGTACCAAATGAAGTTTGGGCTTTTAAAAAAAGTGAGAGGAGGCAGTCGCATTGTAACAAAAATGTCACAAAATTTGGTGTCCTTGATCATGTCTTTGATGTTCTCTAGACTTCTTCTTGTGCTCTGCTCCCTCTCTCCTGCTCCCAATACGTAACAACAAAAGTACCCTTCAGGGGCAAAACGGGGAAAGAATGGGTATAAAGTAAAGGAACTGCAACAAGCCTACAGTATGGTGGTAGGTTTACTCGACTTGGATTTTTGTTTGCAAGGGTCATTTTGGATTCTTTTATTTTACCTCTGCCTCTTACGCCAAGCAAATCAAACTGTCGATTCTAATGTCCCATGTCATGTTCATCTCTTCTAAATCATGTTTCCTTTATCTCATAAAAGATGTTTTATTTTAAAGTGAGTGCATTTTAGAAAGAAATTAAAAAAACATCAGCAGGTTTTAATTACGGCCCTAAATTAAAATCCCCAGAGTGTAGAAGGTGTCCCCTGCTTTGATGAACTGAAACTACTGTTTTCCTTTGTGGTCGTACATTTGAAGCAGAATTTTGTGGTGGGCAGTAAATGCTTCAAGGACTAAATATGAGATGAAAACATGTGTTTACCTTGATCCTTCCTTCCTAAGTCTGTCTATCTCACGCTGGAGTTTCTTCTCATTCTCGGCTTTTACCGCATCTGAATTCTTGTTTCTGTCATTGACTGCTTGCTCTCTTGCTTCCAAGTCTTCTTTGAATTTCTTTCTTTTGCTGTCTAAAACCCTGTTCCTTTCATCTGCTGCTTTCTTTGCCTTTCTTGTCCTGTCATAAGCAGCTCTTGCAGCAACATCACTTAGGATCTCGAGAGCTTTAGAAAGTTGATGAAAAAGTTCAGCAGCTTTCGGATTGTCAGGGTTTTTGTCCGGGTGACATTTCAAGGCTTTCTTGCGATAACCTTTAACAATTTCCTTTTCGGAGGCCTCTTCTTCCACTCCTAAAATCTGGTACAGATCTAGTTTGAAAATGTCTTGCTCCTTCGCCATAATACAATTTGATTTTTGTCACATCTAGATCTAGACCTAAACCTTTGATCTCAAGCAGAACAACTTCGACGAAGTGAAGACGTTTCGAGTTTCAGAATCGTGTGTCGTGAAGCTTTTTTAGCATAAAGTTTTTCCTACCCATTTCTTACAAAGAGTTCCGGTGGTTAAGCCTAGCTGGCAAACAATACGTGGGGGAAAAAAATGCCCAAAGTAGTGAAGCGATGTCGAATTCCAGTTTAGTGACAATAATCGAAACAACCGTTAAATTGCAGCGCTGAAAAATTCGTAGTTTATGTCTATGAAAACTGGGGTTGGGGAAAGCACGCCGCGAAGATTGGAGTGAGGTACTCATGAGAATTTGAGACTTGGATTGACAAAAATAATATAGAAGTGTAGTCCAAACGATACTACTACTACTACTCATGAGAGGGTACCCGCACGTTTGGACAAGAGCAGAGAGATGAGGTAC
>JBDFRD010006227.1:0-16202 GCA_039654405.1 Bullina lineata | reverse complement strand
CTCTCTCTCTCTCTCTCTCTCTCTCTCTCTCTCTCTCTCTCTCTCTCTCTCTCTCTCTCTCTCTCTCTTTCCTCTCAGATTATTGATCATCTTCCTTTTTTATCTTGCAATATTTTCGGGTAAAGAAAAAGATGAGAATTAGATTTATGTCACAGTGTCTCTGGTGTCACCGTTATCAGTAGAACCCTCCAAAAACAGCAAAAAAGTGACTTGTTTAAATTATATTAACAGTGCTATCAATGAAACATTGAAGAATATGACATTTTTGTAATCAGAGAAAGAATTTGAAGATCGTGGGGGTTTTTTTTGTTGAAAAAGAGTAAGGACATCTTTGTAACCTCAAATATATTGAGTCAGCAGTCATTGCTATTTGTTCCTTTTTTTTTTCATATTTTTTAAAGCGCCAGATGATGTCAGCACACGCCAAGCGTTACTCTGGTCCCAACCTCAACCAGTCACTCTCCCTTAAGGAAGATTCTGACTCGGACGACCAGTCCCCAGACAAAAACACTGGCAAAGTGATGTGTCGCTACTGTGACCGCAGGTTCCGATACCCGAGTCAGTTGAAGGATCATATGCACTCCCACAATGGCCACCGGCCCTACATGTGTACTGAGTGTGGAATGGATTTCATGAAGGTAATTTCTCTTTGTACACCATTGCCTATTCACCTAATGACCCACTGTACTAATGGTCAGCTGGCATTGAGACTAACATGAGACAGTGGAAACAAATAGATGGGGTAAGAAAGTGAAGAACAGGCACAATAGAAGAAGGCGCTCAGCAGGATAGTACAAAACATGTCTCCGTTGATTGAAACCAATTTCTTTGAACAGTACACATTCAGTGAATGAATGGTTTTATTGATTCTTTGAGGCGTTATGTCCAAATGCGTAATTTTACGCAAAGAGTTATATTGACGGTAAGCGCTTTTTATACTTTAAAATGACTGATCAATTAGAGAACTGACTCCCTGTCTAGCCGAATTTAGGAAATACTGAAGATATTGGAAAATGTATTGTACACAGTTAAATGGTAAAGCATTCAGGTGGCATCAGAGTCAACAATATGTGGCTGTGAATAGAGAACAGTATCGATGCAGCTTAGAGGGAAGAGACAACACTTAGTTCCTTTAAAAGGAAAACGAGGTTATAAAACCAAACGTGATACAAGTTCCTTCTTTCTCTGTGACTGTCTGTCTCCTTCATTTCTCTCTGTGTATAAAAAAAAACCAAAAGCACAAAAACAAAAACAAAATCCATTTTTTTTAACTGATTTTTATATACAATTGTGATGTAAAAAGTCATTGTTGGCAGCTTGTGACTGAAAGATTCAACATAACTTTGTTCGTTCATAAAATAGTCTGGAATCCACAAGATCCCTGCAATTTAAACTTTCAGCTGAACGGAACTTTAGAATGTTTATCAGCAAAATGTTCAATTTGTTTTTCTAGAAGGGGGTAAAGGGCAAAACTCAGACTAAGGTTGTTGTTTTTTTTTTAATCATGATCATGAGCATTATGTGTGTGGATGACAGTGTTTAATAATGCAATATCCTTTTTTTTTAAAGACGATTGATTACAGACTTTGAATGCAGTTTGCTATTTTTTGCACTTTGATGTCAGTTTGTTTTTGTGAGAAATGAAATCTCAAACACTGTAAGCAAACATCTTGTTGTAATTTTTTGACATTCCTGTTCTTTATCTTTGGAAGAAGAGGATATTGCTCTGTATAGTATCATGTTTCAAAAACTCATTTTCATTTCATTCATTTTCATTACTAAGGTTTATTGCCATCCCTGAAATTAAGCATGCCTATTGTATGTTAGCAATATTATCACTTTACTTGTATCATGCATTCTGTGTTTGTGTAGATGGGCGGGTGATGGTGATGTGATACATGTGTATTGTCCAAACAATTGGCAAATTACCTTTGTGGGCAATAAAAAAAGTGTCATGTATCTTTTCTTAAAAACTGTACAGTTGCAATCCTAATGATCACCATTTTATTCATGCTTAAAAAATCAGTAAAGTTTAGGATTCGTCAACTCTTCAACACAATATTTCTCTCAAAGTCCTCTATATTCTCAATCACTTCTTCTAACTCGGCCTCTTAACTTTTCATCTTCTCCACAGTCATGTCACCATTACTTCCACTGTGAAACTTTTCTTTCCTGATTGGCTCCTTCATCCCTTCAACTACTTTTTTTCTTTCCACCATAACCATGTAATGTCTTAGGAAAGCTTTCTCTTCAAAACATCCATGACCCTTCTTTCTTTGTCTCCTTAGGAGCACCATCTGAAGGCCCACCAGTTTACCCACACTGGGCTCAAGCCATTTACCTGTGACCAGTGTGGCCGTTCCTTCAACCAGCGGGCCAACCTGGCTCGACACAAACTCATTCACCAGACCAACCGCACTTTCAAGTGCAACGTTTGTAACAAATTGTTCACACAACCTCAGACCCTTAAGGCCCACATGGTGGTACATGCTGATCGCAAACCCTACGAGTGTACTGTCTGTGGTGAGTTTGAGCTTGATCAGGGGTGGGGGAATGTATTACTCTCTGTCTTTCTATGTCTTTTCTTTTTAATTCAAGTTTGAGATTGGTCACTGATTGTGTTGTAATTTCTGTACTTTTGGTTTCATTTTTTTTATCATTGAATTATAATAAAATCATTCAAGATAAAAAAGGAAAAAAAAAAGAATAACTGAGAATACAATAGGCCTGAACTTGAATGGTTAATCATTAAACATTATTTAATTTTTGTGTTTTTCATTTTTATTTTAAAAATGTCAAAACTAGTAAGTAAAGTGTCATGTTTTAAGAGGTATAGGGTGTCAGATTGATGAATGTTCCTCACATCACTGTCATTAAAGCAACCATTTTCAAAGACTGCAGAACAAATTTTGGATTAAACGTTGGCATTGCGTTTTAATGTTGTTCCAGAAGCATTTCTACTTATAGTTTTATTCCTACTTTGTTCACCTATTTTCTGCCTCCTTTCTTCAGGCAAAGAATTTGGGCGTTACCACAACCTGCAGGGCCACATGCATATGCACACCAACTCCAAACCCTACGTCTGTTTCTGTGGCAGTGCTTTTACTCTCAAAGGTCAGATTATGAATCTTGATTTTGTCGCAGTATATATTGTATAAGATGGCTCTTTCCGTCTTTTTTTTTTCCCAGACGATTGAAGCAGCAATTGTGCTGCTTTGCCTGGGCAGCCTCTAAGAAAATCCTGCGACTGGCAGGAATCGAACTCAGACCCATGTGTTCTGAAAGTGAATGTCTTACAACTGAGCTATTCTGCCCCTATTCTGTCACAGTAGAGAACAGCTGAAATGAAATATTGGACCATAGGTTTATAATTTTTATTTAGCAAAAGTTTCATTTCAGTTAGGAGGAAGGCCTACATATGCCTATTTTTTTTTTTTTCTGTTGTTTTCTCTAGAAACAATATCTTAATTTGGGGATGCCAAGTGAGTGGCATAATATAAATTTTAATGTTTTTTGTTCATTTCTTTCTCATCTTGAAGTCCTCCTTTAATGGCTGCAGAGTTGAGCCTGGCCTTACCTGGTTCTCAACAATCTGCATTTCTGTACAATGTGCAGTTTAGACTGTTCAGATGACTTGTTTTGTAATTTTTTTCATTAATAAAGACTTTTGTGTATTTTCACACAGTGATATAGTTGGTGAAAACACTCAAAGTGCTTGGGAATGGATAAAAACTGAATTATAGAAAGGGGCACATCTGAATTCAAAGAACATTAAAAAAATTGTCTAGTTACTTGCCTTGAAGAAAAAAAAAACGCACTAAAAAAATGGGCTTTCCCTTCTCTGTCAAATCCCCACCCACTTCCTGGCCCAACTACAGATACAGGGTATTAACTATTTTGTAATTTTTTTATTGGATCTTAACCCTTTGAGTACCAATGGCCGATATATCGGTTCGTGAATAAGATCACAAATGTGTTTCCTCAACCTTCTGATATTTTAAAGCAGCTTGGAATGTAATGTGACATGAATTTTCTCAAAAAGAAAAAAAAAAAAAAACTTTTTCAAACACACTTTTAGTTTATGTTGGTTAGTTTTAGTATTTTAACACAGGATTTTCATTGAATCACTAAGACGTCACATAAACATCCTGGTAATCAGTGAAACATCTAATACACAAAGAGTTAAAAAGTAACTGTTCAGCAGATGGATTTTGCCTTCCCTGGCAACCCTGGGTTTTGAAGCACTAAGTGACCAGTGTATAGGTGTACTCACTCACTCACTCACTCACTCAGTCTCCAGACCTGTGGGTTGTAGAGGAGACATGATGGACGATATCTCAGTCAGCCTGCGCCAATCATCTCTTGTCTTCAGCCTTGTGAATGAGGGAAGGACTATTCATTCTGGTCCATTCTTTTATGTTGTCCAGCCAGCACTTCTGTTGTTGCCCTCTTCTTCTACCTCCTTTGATGATGCCTTGGACAGGCTGTTGTGGCAAATGATGTGGCCGTACCATTTCAACTTCTTCCACTTGACATTGGTCAAGAGTACTTCTTCAGGACCAGCCATTGATATTACTTGTTCTTTGACTTATTCATTTTATGTTCTTTTCATGAGCCTCCTAGAAGTCTCCTCCAACACTTGTTCCCGATCCTCTGAATTTTTACCATGAAGTCAGCGTTCAGAGTCCAGGTTTCACAACCATACAGCATGGTGGAGATTACGATGACTTTGTACAGTTTGATTTCAGTTGGAGATCTGATTTCTTTGCTCTTTCATGAGTTTTGCCATTGATGATATTGCCATGGCTATTCTTGCTCTAATTTCTTTCAGTGACTGTCCGCCTTTGGTCAAGGTGGCGCCTAAATATTTGAAGGTGTTGACTTCTTCCAATTCTTCTCCATTCATAGAGATACGGGCAGTGATATCTGACAAAGAGTTGACCATGACTTAACTGTTTCAGTACTTACTTCTATTCCATAAGCTTTGGCTCTGTTGGTGAGTCTTGTGGTGAAATCTTGCAGTTCTTCATTACTAACTCCCATTAAGTCTAAGTCATGAGCAAACCTTAGCTTGTTAATGGGTCTGCCACCTATGGAGATAGTGGAGTGAAAGTCATGAAGGGCTTGTCTCATTATTTCCTCTAGAAATAGGTGTACTGTGTAATGTTAAATAATATAGTTCCTATAACGAAGTAAAGTCACATGTCATGCTGGGCCTGTGATGCTTAGATTTATGAAATCAAGAGCCCATCCCGCTAAAATGGTGTAACAGTATTCCTCTCTCACTCCCTTTATGTCTAGCACATCTCGTTTCGTCCTTCTCACTGCCCTTTCCTTTCCTGCGCCAACAACTCACTTTGTTCAAAGGTTAGAGATGATTCCACAGTGCTCGTGGCAGACAGACCAACATTGACCATTCTGGGCACAGCCTTGGTGATAAACATTGGCCGGTCACATCCTGCCTCAGGGTGTGAGTGAGGTCACAAACTGCGGCGGGAAGTCTTGTTCTGTATGTAGTTTCAGGGAACTGAAGGCCATGCTCTGGGTCTACATCTTACCCTCTTCTACTCCTCACCTCCGATCCCTGCCCTATCCCCATGGGGGCACTTTTTGGTAAAGATTGAGCATGCCAGCTTTGGCTGATTTGTGGTTAGCTATGCTTGGTGAATGGTGAGAGGAAAACATGTTTTTTAAATTTAATTTCGTCGTTGGTTCGTGATGTCAACTTCGAATGATGAGAATCAAGTCCCAGTGGCTTTGAATTATGAGTTTGAATTTAATGAAGCCAAAGAGAACAAAAACAACCTTCTGTCGCAAACACTTCGGTTTATGAGCAATTTGATTTCAGACTTCAGTTTTTGAGGTTTTGACTAGTTTTGTTTAAAAACCCAATATTTCTGTGCCACTTTTTATGGTCGTAGAGTAGGTCCTACATTAGGAATTTCTTTGATTTGGGGTATAGCTGGCGATTATTTTTTGTTTGATCAATTAATTTGACTGCACTAGCGTATGTTATCAATTAAGAAGCAGAGCAGAGTATGAACATTAGTGACTTTTAAAATAAAGTAGTGGCACTGGATTCTGTCAAGTTTATGTGCCTGGTGATAGATTATGAATGTGAAAAAGGGGAGAATGAGTACTGAAAATAATGGGTAGGAAGCTGACACACAATGCAATATATCAATGTCATGGCATAATTTATGATTAAAAGATGACAATCACAGTTTATGACTTAGCTACGGTCTTGGTTCCAAAGAATATAAAGAAGTTAAATATAGTGACTCGTATGAGTGTAGGATGGGGCTGCTTCCTATGAGAATTTCTGCATCATATAATAGTTGTCCAATGAGATCCTAGCTAAATGGCTTGCTGTAAGATTTATTTGTCCAAGAGAACAATGTTTTACACAATCGCAGTAAAGTATGTTGTTCTTTGTTATAGATGTCAACAAGGTCCGTCACTGCTTTTTTGTTTATTTGAGTAGGTGGTTCGATTCTTTTCCTTTTTGTCTCCCTGCTTCTTATTTAGAAAGACTCCTGATTTCATGTGTTTTTTCAAATCACAACTGGATTGACTGACTGTTTTACATCTATAGCCATTTGTACCTTTTTCAACCTTTTAACTTTCATATAGCAACATTCTGTTTCTGTAGGTAGTCTGCATTATTGACACAATGTGAACTGGTTGTGACATGACTAATTGATTCGTGCAGTGCGTGAGCACACTCTTGCCAAACTAGTAGGCCTACACTGTACCTGTATGTACTACGCATTTTTCAATCTAAATACACACTCTGTGTTCATTTGCAGTTTGAGCGCAGCTTATTTTTTTATCCCAATCCTAGGCAGCTAAAGATTTATTGAAATTCAAATTCCAAACTTGTCTCCACATTAGTATTAGTGCGGGAAGAATGCAGGGTAACAAATGTCCATCTTACTTTTGGCGTTAACATTTCCATATCTGTTGATTGTCTTTCGGAGCAACTAATTGTGCTGTCTGTGTCTGTGTCCACAGGAAACCTGAATCGCCACAAGAAGGTAAAGCATGGGCTTAATGAGACACAGGATGTGATGGAGGAAGATGCAGTCAACTTCCTGAGCTCTTTATCAGAGCGGGCAAGAGATGAGCAGACTGCAGACGGGGACGGTAGTCTCAGTGCTGGGGAGGACAGCGGGGATGGCAAATTTGGCCGTAAGGGTAGGAAATCCATCCCTAGAAAAATCACCCAGGAGGAAGGAGCTGAAGGTGCTAGCTACCCAGCTGAAGGTGGCGCTGGTGGTGAGGAAGGGGCTGTACAAAAACCGTTTGTGATCCAGAACCCGGATACGGATGATGAAGCTGAGGAAGAAGACCCAAACCAGAATGGAGCAAAGGTGCAAGAGCTGCCCCCAGCTGTTCCCTTGCAGGCCCCGACAGTGATGAACTTCCAGCCTCTCAACACTGCCACATTACCCCCAGGGCCAGACATGGGAATGGACATTATGAGAGGCAAACGAGTCAGGGAAGAGGAACAGATGGACACAGGTGACAAGAGGCCTCGTCGACAGAGTCAACGCCGATCACCCAAAGTCCACACCGATGTAGATGGGGAGAGTGAAGATGATGGAGATAGCGGAGTTGCAGACCATGAGGATGCTGACTGGGTGCCAGGATCAAAACGTAGACCTAAAGGCAAAGTAGATTCCTGAGGGAGAACTAGACACTAGGCCCAGTGCATTAGTGCTGTTGATAGTGGGGAATCTGGACTGTGGCTGGTTGGCAAATCCTCTGCCTGTAATGTACTCCTGAAATTTTGTGCTGTTATAAATGAAGCGGGCCATTTTGTCAAAAGACACTGACATGTTTTTGTTTTAAATGGCTGGTTACAACAAGACGGTGTCATTTGTATGTACAGTATTTATTGTTTTTAGTGAATTGTCAACTTGTGCGAGGCATTAGTTTGTTCCTTGAGAAAAGCTCTGAAAATGTTACTGCCCAGTTCTCAAAGTAAAAGCTGTAGTGAAGACCGAAGGTGCAGGACAATACAACAGGAACTTTTGTAAGCTGCAAGGTAAAAGGCTCTTTTTGGAACATAGTGCCAGTACTTATTCCTGTTTTTCACGACGAATGTGACAGTGCATTGTTATGGAGTTGCTGCTGGCAGTTTTCAAAAGGCGGAATGGTGAAGGGCTGAGGTCCACTTCTGTGAATCAATTTCTTGAAAGTTTGTTCACAGACTCCAGACTGACGTTCTAGCCAGGTTTTGCTGTCTGATACTGAAATACCAGCTTCCTAATTGTAAGCACTTGTGAGCAAGTGTGAGAAAGCATATATTTTCATTGTTTGTTTTTATTGTGTCAATTTCAACCTACCCTCAATCCTCAACACACACACACAAATAACAGAGGTGTCACTTTTCTGGCAATTACCGGAATTCTGGTTTTGGTGAATCTGCCGACAATGTCCCGATATCGGAAGGTTGTATTTTGTTTGTTTTATAAAGCATGTATCATAAACCACTCTTGACTTCTTACTGTCTCGACGTCATGCAAAAAAGTTCAGGCAGAATGATTAGGCTTTGGTGACACCTCTGAAATAAATAAAAAAGAAGCTATTACAAACAAAATAAACAGCCTACACCTTGTTTACAGGCTGGAGAGATATTGAGTGCGTCTCTCTCTAATTAAAGTTAAAGGGCAACAATAACTATTATCAGAAATAATAGTCAGACAATTTGTATTTTCTAGAAATCCATTCATACACCTGATTGCATACATCATGTTGTCTGCACAGACTTGTTCACTGTTGACTGTTCCTAAAGTCTCCTCTCCTTGTTCCACTCAAAGTGGATTAAAGATAGGTTAGAGTTAAGACACAGCAAACTGGACAAAAGAAACTGGCTTTTTTGTAAGTTTTATGGGTCGGACAAATGGAAATTAGTTTTGTTATTTTTTTTAAATGTTTTATTTGTGAATTGAATGTAGTTTGGGGAAAGAAGCTAAAAGTATTAAAAAGACAGTACAGTATGGTTGAAAAGGAGATTTTAATTTGTCATAATTTGCGTTGATGTTAAGGGCAAAGAAGATTCAACCACAATCAATGTGAAATGTGTATATTGTACAAGCGTGCTGGGAAGCAAGTATTCCCAGTAATTCAATAAAAAATGATCTGCCAGCCATCTTAGGGACAGCAAAGGAGTCAATATCCTTGTGCTGCTTCTCTTCTGACAAGAATGAAATACAGTGTGCCATACTATAATTTGTATTTTCAATCTGACTGGAGATGTTGGAAGCACCATGCCATGTACAAAATGTCAGGCCTTTCCAGAGAGACTGTCTACATGCAATCATTTTTCATTCTTTGTTTTGATATTGTGTGAAAGTGACTGATCCCAGTATTAAGTTTCAAGTGGGGTTTGTAAATTTGTAAGAATATTGTACACTCACTTTTGTACATTTGTTTGAAAAAACTTTTTGTCTACTGTTGCATCATAAGTGAGTACTGCAATTCATTGAACTTGTTTGCAAGGAGGGATTAAATACTTTTATGTCTCTCTTTCCCTTTTTCCCATTGGAAACTGGAGTCATAAGCAGAAAAGGAAGAGGGCATTTGTTTTCTTTCAACTTTACAGTATTGCTTTCTCCTGACTTTGCATCAAGCTTGGGTGTCAAGCCTCCGTAGAAGCAGTATCACCATATTTTTTCCTCTTCCTTTAATTTCCATCTTTCAACATTTCGCTCACACACATACATCTAATGTGTTGAATCCTTATCCCCTCTGCTTTTGATATGATTTATAAATTGTTTTTGGTTCAGGGTAACATTCTCAAGGTGAACCGTGCTGGAGGTGGTGCCTGAGAAGCCTAATTCTTATACATGTGTTTGTGTGCTGTTCATGTTTTCATACTTTGATGTACAGTTTATACCTTTTGTGGCGTGCTGGCCGAATGGTTAGAGAGTTGGACTCCTAATCTAAGGGTCCAGGGTTTGAATCCGGGAGGTGACCGTGTTGTGTCCTTGGGAAAGACATTTTACACCATTTTTCCTCTCCCCACCCAGATGTGAATTGGGTACCGGCATATTCTGCTGGGGAAGGAAACCTATAACAGACTGGCGTTCTGACTAGGAGGTGAAGTAAAAATCATCTGTTCCGTTTCACACTACCGAAACCAGGATAAGCTCTGGCCCTATGGGCCTCATTGACCTTGAAGGAACTTTACTTTACTTATACCTTTTGTACTGCATATCTTTTATTGTTTTGGTCTAAGAGGATCAAGTTTTCAATATAAAGCAAAATGTGAGCAGTTTTCCTCCTCTTATCACTACTTAGTCCATGTTTCAGGAATTTGGCACGTAGAACAGGCTTTGAATGATAATTGCTTGTTGGAAGTAACTGTTTTGAACTTTCATGAAGTAGTTTGATTTTATCACCTGCCGACCTGCATAATTACTGATGTTCTGTTGGATTGCATTTGAAGACTAGACAATCATAGTACTGGCATAGAAAATTCAGAATCCAAATTTTATCCCTAAATGATGTAATTTAAATTTAAAGATCCTAGATCCTATCCTTAATTCTGACTCTAAGGCTTTGCGGAAAAAAATGAAACTCGATTCAAAATCCAACCTGCATAATGTGAAGCAAGTTTGAACATTTGTATCATGTGTTGATTTTGTCGAGGCACAAAGGTGTTTAATAGTAGTAGTACTGGATCATAGGAGGAAATAAATTGTTTTCAAGAATAATTTCAAATAAAGATGCACAGTCAGTGTTAGTGAATTGATTCTAAGGTGATGATGTTTTAATTTAACTGATTCTACCATTCCTTTGAGTTAGGTTTAAATTTAATATCATTTCAATCTTTATTTTTATTCTTTTACTTCATGAATGATGAAAATATGAGGCTCATAAAACAAGTGATTACAAAATATCTGTCATGCTCTGTATATATATATATACATTTTCAGTGGTCTTCCTTAATTAAAGGAAAGCACTGCTGCTTTATGTATTGAATATTTATTGCATGTAGTGGTTTTTAAATTTCCATTACTTTTTATAAATCGTTCATTTGTGTAATTTATGTATAAAAACAGTTTCACAAGCCACAAAGAAATAATGGAATTTTGTTTTGTCTGTTTATTGAAATTAGTTAAGAAAAACGTAAAAAAAAAAGGCAGAGAATACTTGGGTATTGTTTTCATGAAATTGTTATGTATTAAATACATATAATTTGGAACTTTCTTTATCTATTTTTTTTTGTTTTTTTCATGTCAACACAAAAGTTTAAAAAAAAGTTTTGGCTGAAACATGTCAGTAAGATGTTTTGTTTTTATTATTGAAAATGAAAAAGCGCAAACGTGTGAAAAAAACTATGTCAGTGGTATACTCTCAGTCTCAGGGTTAGAATAATAGAGCAGCACTACCTCGTATTGACATGTCACTTTTGAGTACGCTTTCCACTAGAATGCTCTCAACTTCTTTAATTTGTTACCAAATTTAACAAAAATGGGTAGGCTATACTACGCCAAATGTATCACAAACTGAATTTCAGGAGTCCTCGAACTATTTTGAAAAATCACAATAATTGGCTTGAAAATATCCATTACCTGATGAGGATGGAAACATAAAAGTTGTAATTTCAGTATTTAAACAAAATTACGAAAAAAAGAGTATTAGTACTATTGACCTGTTGAAATAGATCCATATATATGTCTTTGGTTGTGAGTAATGGTTTAGGTTTCTTAGTTGAATAATGTGTAAGCATTTGAGGAAAAGTTTTTCATCTATACAATGGCACAAGGGGAAAAATGCTGTGAAAGTGAAATGTAGGTTTTTACTTAGTTAAGTAAAGCATTACCTCAGTAATAGATTTAATTAATGTGGAAGCTCTTTCTTAAAACGTTGTTGATTTCTTGCAAACTTTTGTTTTTGAAATTTAAGCATGAATAATTTTGAATGAAAAAACAATATACAGAAACAGGAGATAGAAAGGATAGGGTTAGACAGCAGAGATTCTCAGTCAAGAAATACAGTGCTTGTTGCTGTTTGTAATGCTTTCTTGTATCATCAGTAGATTTGTTCATTACAATGAAGTGTAATATTTTCATACATTTTGTATTATGATTTAGTTTGAATTACTGTACATATTGTAATAAGAAGCGATCATGATACTTTGCTTTACATGTCAAACTGATTTCACAATTAACAGCTGTACAAAAACAAAACAAAATGTTATGTCAGTTTTAAATATATCTGAACAATTTTAAACAAAAGTCATTCTTGTTTGTGAAGCAGGACATGATGTTGCATTTCTCCAAGTCGCGTCTGAGGCCCCATACCATTGTACATTGTAATTCACATTCTGCATTCCTCTGCCACGACAGAGGCGATCTTGTATGTAGCGAGGCTTAGGCAGATTTCACTGCCATGTATTTGTATCCTTGTCTCATTTTCATCATTATATTATCTTGTGCAGGTAACCTCTTATTGTGCTGCATATTGCAGAAATTTATTTTTTTTTAATGAAAACAGTACCTCTGAAAAGTTCAACTTGTGGATGTTCAACTCTGGATGGGTATCTTTCATAGTCAGGACTATGATGGCAGCAATCCGACAAAACCTTTCACTTGGGTCTTGTTACATCAGATGATAAAACCACAGATGTGCAAATGTTTCAAATTTGTGTTTTCAGTGTTTCCATAAATGCTTTTTTCTGAAGTATCTGTGGAGTCGTCATTGTTTGTCTCACCCATATATAATATAGACTTGTTGAAAAAAAATGGGTGTGTGTAAACCATTTTCTGATTTCAATCATATTATTAATAGGATAAATAATTGATCTATGCTATGAATGACCCAATGCTGAGACAAACGCAAATGATTCTGTAAAGTAAAATGTATTACAGTATTTATTCCTGTAATTGCTTTTTTCTGTTTCTTTCATTAGTACTTAATACAACTCAGAAAGGGGGAAACAAGATTTTGCTACTTTTTTCTCATGTAGACCCCAGTATTTTTCCTTACTCCAAATCCTCCTGAAAATATAACAAAACAAAAATACAATGTTAGCAAAAAATGTACATGTCAAGTCTCCACTGACATTTATGGAGTGTATTTTTTTTTTTTAAATTATACGTTGAACAGCATTAGAAAAGGTTGTTTCCTAAGCCTCTGCTTTATATATATATGTCGTTTTTCTTTTATGTTGGGTTAGGTTTGAGAATGTATGTGACTTTTTAAAATCATATTAGTTCTGATTTGGGTGCACAAACTGTCAAATAAAAATGGCTAAATAATTGATATACACATTTTTTTCCTTGCATTAAATATTTGATTTGATCAATAGATGTTTGTTCCAGACTGTGTTCTTTCTCTTACCTTGTGCAGCACAATAGAAATGGAAATTTAGTAACATTATTGTTGTTTAGTAAATTAAAGAAAGAGAATACATAAATGCAACAATACTTTATAACATACAATATTATATGTCACATAATGGAAACAAACAAACACTTGGAAACATTTGAAAGGATAATTTATTAAAAAAAAAAATGCACCTTGACCAAAGCAAAGAAAGGAGACAGTTATTTTTCATGTGATCAAAACGAAATAAATGTTTATACTTTAATTCTATTGTATTTTCCACTTTACCTTGTTTGACTGAAGCATTGTAGCATGCCAGAATGACCACAACATGTAAAATCTACTTTTCCACAACCATGCAGACTGGAACCACAGAGAGAATGGGAGGAGTGAAGGAGAAGGCAATGAATAATACAATAGAAACAAGGTTGTGTGTTGAGAGTAGGAATAATGGAAAAAAAAAGCATATGAGCAGTTCATCTTTATGCATATGAGTACATGTATATTGTATGCCTTTTGTGATTCCTCTACAAATAAAGCTGGATTGCTATATGTACGCATACATTTCACTGTTCAAGAAAATACACACATTGTATTCATGTGGTTAGTCATAAAAAGATTTATGGCAATTTCTTAATTTTCACTGACTGATAAAATGTTTCGATCCTCATGACATGGGGATCTGTGACTGTTCAAAATGTTTTCTTAATATTGGATAACAAATGCATTTTATAGACTATCAATTGAAGTGTACTAGTACTAGTACTACATCAAAACAATAAAACTGAGGGGAAAAAATATTAACTTTTTTTTTTTTTTTCAGTTGTTCAGTACAGGTAGTCTGATTTCACTCCCAGCAGTGTGTAGGAACCAAAAAATAGCTTTCCGAAAAATCTACATGAGTCTACATACTTACTCTGGGACAGTTTTTGTAGATCAAGCTCAATGTAATTCTCAGAACATTGTCACTTTCACATACACTTTCAATACTTTCAGATCGGATCTACCAGAAAGTATGATCTAATTAGTTTGACTCTTGAGTCACTGAAGACTGGACATACATGTGTATGCACAACAGAATATGTCAGTGCAGTGTTCATGGAATAATGTCTTGCATCATCTCTCTCTGGCTTCAGAATCCTTGTCATGATTAGTACTATTTATATATACATACATAATAAGTGAAGGAACACAATTAATGATAAAAATAGTGTTGTAACAAACACTAAAAAAAAGTAAATCAAAGAAATGGCAGCTTTTGATACAAAGTTGAAATAAAAGGTTACATTATCACAAAGTAGAACTTCAACCTTGCGTGAGAAATGCAGGGCAAGATAAAAAAAAAAGAAAAAAAGAAGTTGGTTGCAGTCTTTAAAAAATAACAAGTAGAAGACAAAACTAACAAGGGTCAAAATAACACAATGAAGTTCTATGTAATGATGTACGTGGTTCACTTTGAAGGTACAACTTTAAGGTAGCACAAAACAAAAACAACAGGACCCAGAATGGTTGTTGAACCACTTCAGGAAAATTCTCAACACCAGCATAAGCAGTACATACACTTGAAACTGGAACTGGTAATGCAACTAACTTTATACCTGGAGTCACGACCAACATTATGGCACAGTTTGCTCCCATTTATACAAGAAATCCATGTTCACACTTCTGTCCTTCAGATTCCCACAGGACAATAATTACAGTTTATAGGTTGTGATTGAATGGTTAACTCATTGAATCTGACTGAAACAATACATTTGACCCAGTACTTTCACTCTCTAACTATTATAATAGTCTGTCATGTGATGACATTACTTCTGGAAATAAATAGCATGTCTAAAGCTAGAGAACTACGCTAAACTTCTAGCCTTTGTGGATTTGGATAGTAGAGGAGAATTGAGAGTGACACTTTCACACCGATAATTCTCTTTATTTATATTTTCATCTAGAAAGGCAAAATGTCTCCTCTTTAAATCTTATGGGCCTTATTAGAAATTTTTGGAGAGAAATAGTACATCCAGTGTTTTTCATGTGAAATGTTTCTCTAGAGATATCTCAAAGGATATTTTGTGGACTATTTCTTATTTTAAAACAGTTTCACAATGCAGGCCAAAGAAAGAATGTTCATTCTCTCGAAAAGCCATAACCAACAGAATGGATTCTCCATTCAAATTTCTAGACTTTTGCATTCAGGACAGTCACCCACTGTAGCTAATAATTAATAACAATGGAAATAACATTCTATTGCCTTTTTTGAGTGAAAACCGATACCAGATGAGAGAATGAGCTTGTTTGATTAAAAAGATGCACAAAAGTCATAAGCACCAAATTTTGAAAATGGTTGATAAATTATGCTTCATGAAATCTTACTCATGAATAACAAAACTAATCAATTATTGAGTTAAAAACATTGAGTCATATGAGGTTGCTGGATGTGCAACAAAAACACATACAAAAATATCGTTTTAAAAGATATACATACAAGTTTATTAATGTACCATCACATTTCACGGAAATATTTTTCAGTCTTATTCCAAATTCGATAGAAAAAAATGTTACGTCACAGTGAAATGTTGAATTTGTTTGAATACAAGGTCAAGACCTCTGGAAGAAATGGTGGATATCAATCTCCCAGAGGCAGACACCTGCACCATACACAATATACATGTAGTAACTTCATCCTAGCCTAGACGGATACATGGAACCAGTCAAGTCAGAGCACTTGGAGAAAAACAAGTGGAAAGGCAGAAAGGAATGAGGGGACAGGGAGAGGAAAGGAGGGGGAGGGAGAGAGAGAGAGAGAGAGGGAGGAGAGAGAGAGAGAGAGAGAGAGAGAGAGAGAGAGAGAGAGAGAGAGAGAGAGA
>JBDFRD010006116.1:0-16207 GCA_039654405.1 Bullina lineata | reverse complement strand
TGCACTATAATCACTTGCTTGCGGCACTACTCTGCAGTGAAACGGGCGCAGTGAAAGAGAGAGTTTCAAACCCTAACCCTAACACCAAACCCAAACCCTCAACCCCCTCCCCAAACACTATACCCAACCCCAATAAAACCTAACACCGAACCCAAACCCCTCACCCTCAACCCCACTAAGAAATAAGCCCGACGAAGCCCTACGAACCCCGACGAAGACAAACGAACCCCGAAGCCCAACGCACGACAATGTCAGACGAAGCTCAATGAAGACAAACCAAACCCGACGCAGGATGATGTCAGACGAAGCCCGACGAACCCCGAAGCACGACAATGTCAGACGAAGCCCGACGAACCCCGACGCACGTCGATGTCAGACGGAGCCCGACGCACGACAACGTCAGACGAAGCCCGACGCACGACGAATGCAGACGAAGCCCGACGATGATCGACGACCGAAGCCCCTCGAAACCCGTAACCCGAAGAACACTTACGAAGTCCGAACACGCAGGTCCGAAAGCGTAAACTTAAACACACAAAACACAATAAAATAACACAACACGAGATAGCAAATTTTAAAATTCTTAGCCATCATCACTACCAGAGAAAAAATTAAACAAGGGAGGCAACTGCAGTAAAAGAAGCATGTATACATTTGTCAATTTGATTATTTCCCTTTAAATGTTTAGCTATCCCGGGAAATTTAAACAAGGGAGGCAACCGCAGTAAAAGACGCATGTATGCATTTGTCCATTTGATTATTTCCCTTTATTTCATTTTCTTTCTATGCAACGTGAAGGGTTCACGAGTGCCGCGAAAACAGAATATGTTTTATTTTGTTGCTGCTCACTTGTGTTTCTGAGCGAGAAAGAATGGCAGTGTTGTTTCTGTTTCAGAAATATCACAGCGGGCATCGGAATTACAAAAAAAAAACCATCAACTAAATGCAATCTTTAAGAAAAATGGATAGCATATTTCAAATGAGCGTGTTGAATTATGGGGAGGGCGCGTGGAAGCCTGAAAATATGCGTATTTTGTAAGTTTTTTAAAAAGTGTTTTAATTATTTGTTAAAATATCACATTCCGTCTTCTCCTCCAATCTTCCACTTATCCAAGGCTCATTGAATTCAGACAAATTTACAAAACTGGTTTTGTTTAGTTCTGCAGTTGGTTATCGTCCTCTCGCGGAATGCTCTTCTCGCAATAATTGGGTGCCCGCAAGTTCTTCGAAATCGTTTATTTTTTCTTCTACTCCAACACACCAACAAAGCTAGCTTCTGTCTTCGTGTCAGTCCCATCTTGTTTTGCAGCCGCACCTTACACTGTTGCACTATAATCACTTGCTTGCGGCACTACTCTGCAGTGAAACGGGCGCAGTGAAAGAGAGAGTTTCAAACCCTAACACCGAACCCAAACCCTCAACCCCCTCCCCAAACACTATACCCAAACCCCAAAACCCAACCCCAATAAAACTTAACACCGAACCCAAACCCCTCACCCTCAACCCCACTAAAAAATAAGCCCGACGAAGCCCTACGAACCCCGAAGCCCGACGAAGACAAACAAACCCAAAGCCCAACGCACGACAATGTCAGACGAAGCTCAACGAAGACAAACCAAACCCGACGCAGGATGATGTCAGACGACGCCCGACGAACCCCGAAGCACGACAATGTCAGATGAAGCCCGACGAACCCCGATGCACGACTATGTCAGACGGAGCCCAACGCACGACGATGTCAGACGAAACCCGGCGCACGACGATATCAGACGAAACCCGGCGCACGACGATGTCAGACGAAACCCGGCGCACGACGATTTCAGACGAAACCCGGCGCACGACGATGTCAGACGAAGCCTGACGATGATCGACGACCGAAGCCTCTCGAAGCCCGTAGCCCCACGAACACTGACGAAGTCCGAACACGCAGATCCGAAACCGTAAACTTAAACACACAAAACACAATAACACGAGATAGCAAATTTTAAAATTCTCAGCCATCATGACTACCAGTGGAAAAATTAAACAAGGGAGGCAACTGCGGTAAAAGACATGTATACATTTGTCAATTTGATTTCCCTTTAAATGTTTAGCAACCTGGGAAATTTAAACAAGGGAGGCAACTGCAGTAAAAGACGCATTTATGCATTTGTCCATTTGATTATTTCCCTTTAAATGTTAGGTACCCGGGAAATTTAAACAAGGGAGGCAACTGCAGTAAAAGACGCATGTATGCATTTGTCCATTTGATTATTTCCCTTTATTTCATTTTATTTCTATGCAACGTGAAGGGTTTCATCACAAAACGTTTTTTTTAACAACCAGCGTTTTTTCCCCTACCTTTAATTTAAAGTTGAACATCTAATGTGTCAGCAAATTTTTTCATGATGATTATAGGCCTCATTTATAGTGAAACTGTCTTGCGGCGCATTTTATACAGTTTTAGGTAGTCTCCAAAAAATTCCATGAGTTAATTGGTACTGTCACATCAGAGATTGCGTAAAAGTTCTTATGGTGACACTGTCAGCACGATTCGCAGTTCACGAGTGCTGCGAAAACAGAATATGTTTTATTTTGTAGCTGCTCACTTGTGTTTCTGAGCGAGAAAGAATGGCAGTGTTGTTTCTGTTTCAAAAATATCACAGCGGGCATCGGAATAACAAAAAAAAATAAAATCAACTAAATGCAATCTTTAAGAAAAATGGATACCATATTTCAAATGAGCGTGTCAAATTATGGGAAGGGCGCGTGGAAGCCTGAAAATATGCGTATTTTGTAAGTTTTTTAAAAAGTGTTTTAATTATTTGTTAAAATATGACATTCCGTGCATTATCTCCACTGTAGTTGGTATGTCAGCTTGAAGAACTTCTGGAGGAATGCTGTCTGGCCCTGCTGCTTTCCATTACTTCATTTGGGACTTTGCTATTTCTTTCTTTCATGGGGGTCCCGTTTCTATAGGCAGATCAGTTCTTGCTGGTAGGATCACTGGAGGATTCTCTGGTGCGGGTCTGTTCAAAAGTTGGCTGAAGTGTCTTCTCCATCTATGAAGTTGCCCTCTCTATCAAAGATGGGAGTGCCATCTAAGTTTTTCACTGGTATTACTGGTTTGCTCCTTTTTTCGGAGAGAGTTTTGGTGATTTGGTGTACTATTCTCATGTGTCGGTCTTCTGCTTCTTTCTCTGCTCTTTCTGCTAATTCTGCCAAGTAGGTGTTCTGGTCCTTTTGAGTGTCCTTCTTTACCTTTCTATTCATTTATCCATACACTTGTTGTACCGCCATCTTATCTGCTCTAATCTTGCTGTTGTTGACAAAAGCCTTCAGTTTCTTTCTTTCTTCCACCATGTCTGAGGACTCCTGTGGAATCCAGCCTTTGTTCTTGTGTGACTTTAGTCCGAGTGCTTCTTTACATGTAGTTAAGAATGCTTCTTTGACTCTCCTCCAATGCTCTTCAATATTTATCTCCTCTAGATCTATTAGTTGGTATCTGTTGCTCAACGCCAATCGAAATTTTTTTTTTTTCCATTTGTCTTGTAAAAGGTTCGCTTGAAACTTCAGCTTCTTGCAGTCATACGTTGGTTCAAATTTCCTCAACTTTAACTTGAAAACTGCTAGGAGCAGGCGGTGTTCTGAAGCTGCATCTGCTCCCATCATCATTTGGACATTCTTTAAGTGAGCGGCGAAACTTGCAAGATATACAGAAATGGTTTATCTGGTTTTCTGTTCGTCCATCCCATGATATCCATATGGCTTTGTGGATCCGCTTTCGTGGGAATATTGTTCCACCTATCACCATGCTGTTGTTGGTGCACAAGTTCACAAACCTCTCTCCATTGTTGCCTCTCCTAGCCCACGTGTTCCCATCACCTGTTCGTAGCTGTTGCTGCTCTTTCCAACCTTGGCATTCACGTCGCCCATCATAATGTTGACATCTTTCTTTGGAAGTCTGTCTATCACATCTTGTAGTTTGTCATTGAAGGTGTCTTTGTCCTCAGTAGCGTCGTCTGTTGAGGCATAGACTTGTAGGATGTTCATACTGATTCTTTTTCTTTTCTTCTTTGTCGTAAACGAAGCTCTCAGTATCCCTGGCCTATGTGCTTCCCATACTCTGTGTTCTGGGCTCTCTTGTTCAATATGATTGCCACTCCATCCCTATGCGTCCCTGTGTCCTCATGTCCTGAGTAGACCATCAACTCATCTGTCCTTTTCTTTTGTCCAGCTTGGCTCCAGTGGGTCTCGCTGATTCCCAGAATATCGAGACGTTACTTCTGCATTTCTTTTGTGACTTGAGCAGTCTTCCCAGCCTCGTATAGGGTCCTAACGTTCCACCTTGTTCAAGATGGAGGCATCTGCTCAGCGGCGTCCTTGCCGCTTTGACCGTTGGGCATCACACGCTCCTTGTCGGAAGCTCCATCTTCTCCTAAGACTCAAGTGTTTTTTCATTGTATGTGTTTCTGTAACTTTGTTATTTTTACAGAATAGGGGTGATACCCTATGTCCAACCCCCAACCTGGAGGACCAGGAAGTTTGGTAACGGGAGTCACCACCTATTTGGTCTTTTAATCGCCTCGTACAATCACGCAGATACTGAGGCTTAAAGCTGTGTCTAGAAACAATACTGACAACTGAATGTGGACCGCACGCCAAGCAAACAATCGACACTTGCAGGAACAAAGCAGGGACCACATATGGTTGCTTGCGACTTCGCTTATAAAACGTTTTGTGAGGAGGGAACATTTTGTTTTGTGCATAACTGGTTTTCTCATAAAACAATTTCGGTCTTGCACTGTATTTCAAGTAAAGGCTCATTATTATGAAAGCTATTATTTTCTTACAAAAACCTGTCTGGACATTCTTCCACATCCTGGTGACTGTCATAATTATCTTGGTCATGATGAAACAATGGACAACCATCAATCTGGCAACTGAAACAAACAAGAAATTGACAAAGAATTAAAGAAAACAAACTCAAAATGCTCAAACTGTAAGAGACACTCTTGCATTTGACCAGGTGTTTGTCACATTAAACCTTTCCCTATGCAGTCACGACATTCTATTACTTTCACTCCTGCAAACACTTTATTCATACATGCAAGTCGGACAAAAAAACATTTTTTCTTAGGGTATTAGAATAGAAGATTTTTTTTAAACTGACCAATACAATGATGGTGTTTGGTGGCAATTGAAACAGCTCAATTTAGTTCAGGGTGCGTGAACTTGTAAAAAAAAAAAAAAAAAAAAAAAGAGTGATACACACACATTGAATATCACATACGCCATAAATACTTGCAGGCCACAGGAAGTTCTGACACCATGATTTGTTTTTTTATTACAAAGAGAAGTCACAGAAATTTCCATTTCACGTAAACGGTAATTAGTCTGAATTTTAATCTTTTCTTACCTCTACCATTACTTACATCTCTTTAAGCCTTCCACACCCCTGTCGCTATCAGAATTATCTTCGTCAGGATGAAACAATGGATTACCATCAGTCAAGCCATCTGAAACATGGGGGTGGGAAGACATGGTCAGACACAGGCGGAGGAGGTGGAGGACACACAGGGGATTTCCACTCTCGTGAGTGAGAGTGACAGAGACAAAGAGTGTGTGTGTACTTGCATGATTGTGCTACTCGGAAAAAAACTTAAAAAAGGGAGGCAACTGCGGTAAAAGACGCATATATGCATTTGTCCGTTTGATTATTTCCCTTTAAATGTTTATTTCATTTTCTTTCTATGCAACGTGAAGGGTTTCATCACAAAACTTTTTTAACAACCAGCGTGTTTTCTCCTACTTTTAATTGAAAGTTGAACATCTAATGTGTCAGCAAATTTTTTCATGGTGATAATAGGCCTCTTTTATTGTGAAACTGCCTTGCGGCGCATTTTACGCTGTTTAAGGTAGTCTTCAAAACAATGCATGAGTTAATTGGTATTGTCACATAAGAGATTACACTGTGTCAGCACGATTCGCAGTTCACGAGCGCCGCGAAAACAGAATGTGCTTTATTTTCTAGCTGCTCACTTGTATTTCTGAGCGAGAAAGAATGACGGTGTTGCTTCTGTTTTAAAAATATAACATCAACTAAATGCAATCTTTAAGAAAAATGGATACCATATTTCAAATGAGCGTGTCGAATTATGGGAAGGGCGCGTGGAAGCCTGAAAATATGCGTATTTTGTAAGTTTTTTAAAAAGTGTTTTAATTATTTGTTAAAATATGACATTCCGTGCATTATCTCCACTGTAGTTGGTATGTCAGCTTGAAGAACTTCTGGAGGAATGCTGTCTGGCCCTGCTGCTTTCCATTACTTCATTTGGGACTTTGCTATTTCTTTCTTTCATGGGGGTCCCGTTTCTATAGGCAGATCAGTTCTTGCTGGTAGGATCACTGGAGGATTCTCTGGTGCGGGTCTGTTCAAAAGTTGGCTGAAGTGTCTTCTCCATCTATGAAGTTGCCCTCTCTATCAAAGATGGGAGTGCCATCTAAGTTTTTCACTGGTATTACTGGTTTGCTCCTTTTTTCGGAGAGAGTTTTGGTGATTTGGTGTACTATTCTCATGTGTCGGTCTTCTGCTTCTTTCTCTGCTCTTTCTGCTAATTCTGCCAAGTAGGTGTTCTGGTCCTTTTGAGTGTCCTTCTTTACCTTTCTATTCATTTATCCATACACTTGTTGTACCGCCATCTTATCTGCTCTAATCTTGCTGTTGTTGACAAAAGCCTTCAGTTTCTTTCTTTCTTCCACCATGTCTGAGGACTCCTGTGGAATCCAGCCTTTGTTCTTGTGTGACTTTAGTCCGAGTGCTTCTTTACATGTAGTTAAGAATGCTTCTTTGACTCTCCTCCAATGCTCTTCAATATTTATCTCCTCTAGATCTATTAGTTGGTATCTGTTGCTCAACGCCAATCGAAATTTTTTTTTTTTCCATTTGTCTTGTAAAAGGTTCGCTTGAAACTTCAGCTTCTTGCAGTCATACGTTGGTTCAAATTTCCTCAACTTTAACTTGAAAACTGCTAGGAGCAGGCGGTGTTCTGAAGCTGCATCTGCTCCCATCATCATTTGGACATTCTTTAAGTGAGCGGCGAAACTTGCAAGATATACAGAAATGGTTTATCTGGTTTTCTGTTCGTCCATCCCATGATATCCATATGGCTTTGTGGATCCGCTTTCGTGGGAATATTGTTCCACCTATCACCATGCTGTTGTTGGTGCACAAGTTCACAAACCTCTCTCCATTGTTGCCTCTCCTAGCCCACGTGTTCCCATCACCTGTTCGTAGCTGTTGCTGCTCTTTCCAACCTTGGCATTCACGTCGCCCATCATAATGTTGACATCTTTCTTTGGAAGTCTGTCTATCACATCTTGTAGTTTGTCATTGAAGGTGTCTTTGTCCTCAGTAGCGTCGTCTGTTGAGGCATAGACTTGTAGGATGTTCATACTGATTCTTTTTCTTTTCTTCTTTGTCGTAAACGAAGCTCTCAGTATCCCTGGCCTATGTGCTTCCCATACTCTGTGTTCTGGGCTCTCTTGTTCAATATGATTGCCACTCCATCCCTATGCGTCCCTGTGTCCTCATGTCCTGAGTAGACCATCAACTCATCTGTCCTTTTCTTTTGTCCAGCTTGGCTCCAGTGGGTCTCGCTGATTCCCAGAATATCGAGACGTTACTTCTGCATTTCTTTTGTGACTTGAGCAGTCTTCCCAGCCTCGTATAGGGTCCTAACGTTCCACCTTGTTCAAGATGGAGGCATCTGCTCAGCGGCGTCCTTGCCGCTTTGACCGTTGGGCATCACACGCTCCTTGTCGGAAGCTCCATCTTCTCCTAAGACTCAAGTGTTTTTTCATTGTATGTGTTTCTGTAACTTTGTTATTTTTACAGAATAGGGGTGATACCCTATGTCCAACCCCCAACCTGGAGGACCAGGAAGTTTGGTAACGGGAGTCACCACCTATTTGGTCTTTTAATCGCCTCGTACAATCACGCAGATACTGAGGCTTAAAGCTGTGTCTAGAAACAATACTGACAACTGAATGTGGACCGCACGCCAAGCAAACAATCGACACTTGCAGGAACAAAGCAGGGACCACATATGGTTGCTTGCGACTTCGCTTATAAAACATTTTGTGAGAGGGGAACATTTTGTTTTGTGCATAACTGGTTTTCTCATTAACAATTTGGGTATTCATTTTAGGGAATTTTATTCCGACATTCACTACAAGTTATGTCTTGCACTGTATTTCAAGTAAAGGCTCATTATTATGAAAGCTATTATTTTCTTACATTAACCTGTCTGGACATTCTTCCACATCCTGGTGACTGTCATAATCGTCTTGGTCATGATGAAACAATGGACTACCATCAATCTGGCAACTGAAACAAGCAAGAAATTGACAAAGAATTAAAGAAAACCAACTCAAACTGCTCAAATTGTAAGAGACACTCTTGCACTTGACCAGGTGTTTGTCACATTAAACCTTTCCCTATGCAGTCACGACATTCTCTTACTTTCATTCCTGCAAACATTTTATTCATACATGCAAGTCGGACAAAAAAACATGTCTTTTTCTTAGGGTACTAGAATAGAATATTTTTTTTAAAACTGATCAATACAATGGCTGTTTGGTGGCAATTTAAACAGCTCAATTTAGTTCAGGGTGTGTGAACATCTAAATCAATATAGAGTCTATGCACCCATGTCTGACCGCTTTTGTTTACATGTCCTGAATCACATGACAAATTTTGTCAACATCAATTATTACCTAGCATGCACTAACTGACCCATATTGTTGACTATTTGAAGTGTAATCGATCGTCCATAACTTTTTTTAACACCACAATCGTCAAAATACAACCGTCATGTGAGTACATCCGCCATTTTGACCTGAATTTTTACCTTTCGAAGGTCAAGGCTAAGCGTGTGACGACCTGTTTTTGGCAGTCCAGAAATAGAAACTAGGACAATTCTTTTCATAGCTGACGGGAAATTCCCCATAGCCAGTAAAAATAGACATTTTACTCGTGCTTCATGGTGGGGGGGGGTCGGACTTTGGCAGGTGTTTTCCTGTATCCAGCCTTTGTCCGACTATGACATTTTAATTATATATTTGTTTGTTTTTTTGCGTCCTAGTCAACTTGTTTATATTTCATTTGGCTCCTGTTAGTTTTAGATCTAGACTCTAGGCTTCTTGCTTTTCTAATGGACCATAAGTTTTGGTACTAAAAAGAAAGGGGCGAGCCCGCTTTGCTTCGTAATATAACTTGTTGTAGTCAGTATAAATTACATTAGATTGCCTAAATCTCTTATATCACGTGAGCTTAATATTAATCAGGTAACTTCAGGGGATGCTGTAATATGTGTTTATTTATCTGAATGTATAAATTGCATTATTTTTAGAGTATACAAAGTCTTCAATCTAAACATATTATGAGAGGAGTAGCCCCCCCCCAGGCAACCTCCAAAGGTCCATATCAGAGCATGACTCTCGTATGTGTGTGTGTGTAACTAGGCCTACTTGATATGGATGTGAAATAGCACAAAAAGTTAGTAACATAATAAATCACAATTATAAAACAGTTCAAATTGCCCATTGCTAAGGTAAACAAACATCCGGTCGGGTTGAGGAAGGTTGGTGGTCGGATTGAGGCATGGTGATCGTACATGGCTCAAAACATATGTACACAAAAAATGCGCGCGTCACAAAATCAACTTTCGATTTTGGTCTCCCAGCATAGTAAAATAAAAGAGCCTCTGATTGGCCATGTTTCTAAACCTATTTCACGACATTGACATCATTACTTTATTTAGAATGGCAACGTCTTCCGATTGGTCTTAAACTTAAAGTGGTCGGACGTGGGCGGGTAGACTCTAAATGGCCGCTCCAAGTTCAAGTACAGGGACTCGTCGCCGTGAGTGACACAAACTAGAAGATGTAGATCTAGATCTATAGGCTTTTCTAAACTTTACTTTAACTAGATCTAGATTAGATCTTCACCTGCAGGCCTAAGTCTTAACAGGTACTCTCGTTGTGTCTACTTAGTCTTAGTCATTTAATAACGATTATCACACTTCTTCGCTTGACTAAAATTTGTAGACACACATGTTCGAGTACGGTACTCTGTCTTCTTGTGACAAGAAAATATTATGCAATTTATGTCACCGTCTGTTCCTGGTAAAGCCTGTTGACAAATAAAGCTACCAACAATGCAGGATTTTAACGGACATTATCTATTTTACAACAGGCTAGTGTTTGAACTTTACCTCCGCCAACTTTCTCTTCCGTGGCAGCCATTTTGAAATAGTCTCAACCTCAAAATGTTGAATTGGAAGGTTAGAACGAAAGAGACTGGGCTAGGCTAGCCTAGGCTAATGGACACTTTTATTAAAACCTGCTGAGCCTATTCTGTAAATTTGTAGTAGGCCTAAAATGTAATTGAAACTCGCTGCTTAGAAAATTTGAGGCATTCATTAATAATCTTTGGATGTAGGCTTTTGTTTGGTTGGCCTTGGGGCCGAGAGTTCCAAAACAAGACATTGACCCCTTGACCCTAAAAGATAACTTGAGTCGTGTGAGTCGACCTGAACAACCTTAGGCAATTGTGTAATAAAAAGTCTTATGTAGCACGATTCAGTGGCCTACATTTGTTTGCTGCAGTTACGTGTTTGTTCCTTTTACTGTGCGCTTGTTTTAAGTTGACGCTCAGGAATACTTTGCCCTAGCCTATAGAACTAAATATTATAGATCTAGGCCTATCTAGCCTTGGCTTCCGTCTGTCAGGTCGCCCAACGAGTGCGACGCAAGCCAACAGTTTGGTGTTGATCCCAGCCTACACGCATTTATAAACTCAGCGTGCAGCAGTTCTTTCCTCTGAACCATTGACGGGTTGAAGGCCGCACAGCGCTTTTCTCGTGTTGGAGAAGCAGACTCAAGTCTTCTGAGGCGTGTATTCCAATAAAGCAAATAAGATGCTTGGTCTAAGTCGAAGCCTTCATCTGGTAAGCCTGGTAAGAAAGTCTACAATAAGAAGTGTGTTGGCTAATCTTGAAGCTAGTCTGTCTTGTCCATTTTGACCAGCATATAAACATTTTAATTCATTGAGTAATATATAGTCTAGTGCATGGGATCAACTGCTGCTGTTATGAAAGCACTTTTGAAAATGAAAACAAGTTGCTTGTTTTTTTAGTGTCCTCAAACATGACGAGTGCTGTAGCCCTGTTCTGACTTATTTAGATTATCTAGCTTCATGAAATTATGTCTGCAAATTTAGCAAGTTCGATGGAAAGGAATTTTTCAGAACTGCCAAGTTTATATTTTTGTTAGTCATTGAATTACATTGTACTTACTTACCATGAAATCTGACGCAAAGTGTTTGCTTTCCAATACCAACAGCCATTGCTATGAATTTGATACTTATTTCTGATTTCAAAATATATTTTCTGGTTCAGAATTGAACTAACACTGTAGAAGATAGATTTTGTAGAAATATTCCAAAATTAGCTTTTGTCTGCAACATGTGTAGATCTAACAACTTATGCAATGCACATTCAATGTCTGTCACAAAATTGTTCTTGCTGTCTCAGCCAGATCGTCAAGTCTTCTCAAAATTCTGTTTTTATTTTATAATGAATTGGTACAATGTAACAACTTTTTCCTACACCATTTGTCCTTTGCTCCTTTCAGAACATATTTACCTCAAGAATGTTGCAACAGTGACTATTAGATAGTCTATATATTGGGTTCATTTGGACCCAGAAAATTTGTAATTCAATAATAAACACTCAGCATGGGGTGACTAGCTGTTGTTGATTATAATGGAAATACGATGAAAAGGATTTTTGTTTTCGGAGTCATTGACTGTCTGCATTGAGAAATACATGTACTGATAAATTTATAACATTATGAATACAGAGAACTGATAATTTTTAAAACAGGTCATATAGGCTATAAGATTTTTGAGAGTACCACATGCTTAAAAGCACAACTATTGATTTAAAATAGCCTCCAAGCTATTGCATGATCAACTGACTTGAATGCAAAAAGTTTTGGGTTATAATGGAAGTGACAAACATATTTTGGGGCTTCTTTCTGTTGCAAATTTCTGTACTATCATGAAAATAAAGTTCAATCTGGTATTGTATCAAGCTTGATGTACAAGATTGTTATTTTGTACTGATGAATAAGAAAATTAGTTTACATAGATTCTCGTGTCATCTTTTTACGCATGTCAGTTCATTTGTTTTCATTTTAAAATGTTTTTCTGAAGAGTACATTTTATTTTTCTTCATCTAATTAGTCAGTGCAGAATATGATAGGAAGATATTGTTCTTTTAAGAAAATAGCTGTAACTTTACTGCGCTTTCAAGTGTTTTGAGTTGCTTGAACCAAGTTAACCCCCCAAAATGTTACATTTTAATAATGATTGAAGTAGTTTCTCTTTTCATGTGTTTTAACAATTGGATATATTTAAGATATAAATACATGTGTTGTTTCTTTTGTCAACACTTTGGTGCGCTTTTTTTTTTTAAAAACAGAGATGGCTTTATACATATCACATGCATTAATATTTTTAGATTTGTTTCAGTAATCATTCGTGAATTTTTTATCACGGCTGTTTCACTTAAAAACTCTTACTTAACAACATTGCAACAAACTCAACACAAGGTGTTGTAATGGAAAATGGGCCGTATTTCCAATGTATACTTCAACATCAAGTTTGAGAAATGTATGTTGTATTTGTTTGCAGATCAGAAGCCATGGCTTGTATTTGGCAAGGCCTGCATCCACACTTGTAAGTAATGCAAATCCATCAATAGAATAGTTTGTTTCAATAAACTTAGGTCTTATGATAAATAAACGGAATTGCTTGCAGAGATAAAAAAAAATTGCATCATCCTTGGCTACATGATATGACGTAGAAGAATTGTATGATTACAGTCATAGTAGTTTGATAAATATATTGTATGATTGGAAAACAAATTTAAATGTTTAATTTTTAATAAATATAATCTTTGTTTCGTAACATTGAATTGATGGTTTTATTTCTTTATTTTTTCCTTTAAAGCCCACAACAAAGATGTTCATCAACAATGAGTTTGTTGAATCAAAGACAAACAAATGGATTGACTTGCCAAACCCTGTGAGTAGTGTTGTTCAATTAAATATTCATTTTTTTGTTTGATTTTACAGGACATTTGTAGAGCTATCTTTAGTTTGGGGATTATGTTCTGACTAGAGAATACTATAGCCTACTGATGTGGAGGTTTCACTGAATCAAATAAATATTGTTATGTAATACATTTTATTGAGCAATTCCTTTTTTAAGATTTTTCAAGCTCAGTGAAGATTAAGAAACATGGGTTTACTTTGGGGTTTGTACCCTGTGAAACTATCGGTAGTAAGAGTTACTTCTTGTCTTTTGACTAGAATAACTTTCAAGAAATTTAAATTGTTTATACCATTAGTGTCTATCAGGTAGGTACCAAGAATTTGACCTTTTCCCTTTGCTTGAAAAATAAACTACAAGACATACAGAAAGAGCTAAACAATTTTTGTAAACAGACACCAACATACCATAAATTATTCTGCATACCAAAAGATGCCATCCAGTCTTTTTTGCAGCCTGCAGTTTGCGTTTGATGAAAGACATTATATCTAAAATATGGTCATGCCTTTACTGTTTCAAAGGCAATTACAAGAAGCGTACTTCTAAAAAATAATGTATCCAGTCACTTTCCCATCCAGTTTTGAAACAGTCTTTGTGTTTTTTTCACATCAATGTTAAGTGTTAGGAAGAGATAAACGAAGGGTACCAGTAGATGTGCCAATCATTGCCTGGTCCGAGTTTTGGACGTCAAAGAATCAGAACACTGATTTACATATAGACTCATTTGTATTATTTGTTTTGCAACCACTTTAAAATATTTACGCCTTGCTTGTCAGGGTTCAAAGGAGGCAGTGTAAAATGGCTTGCCCACAGCTAGAGAGCAAAAAGAAAGATCACATTGTTTGGGAAGTGCCTTGATAATTCTTTGTGACAGTTCTGTCTTCTTGTGCATGACAAATAACATGGGAAGTGTTGGCAGTATAAACTTTTTAAAATTACTTGATTCTTGTCAAGTCATGAACAGGACAAGTCTTCAATTTTAGACAGAGCCATGTCACCCTAAATTTATGATCCCAAATCATTTTCAAGTAATTTATTTTCACATTGTTGAATACATTAGAACTTGCATGGATAAAATGATTATAAATGTATAGTTCTTAGTTAAAATTAACAAAAGCACCTGATTGCAAGCAAGCAAGAAAAGTATGATTACAAGAAAAAAAGGAATCAATTAGATGGATCAATAAATAAAGGTTGAAAATGCAGAAAAACTGTTTTTAATGTTGCCATTTCAAAATAAACACATTATATATTCGGCCTAATGTATGTAACTCGAATAACCAAGTGGAAATCCCTGTTCTGTATAACAATCCTTAACATGACGTGAGCGCATAATGCAAAAGACCATACAAGAATAAGAGTGATTTGATCAAGAGAGATTAAAATGTGCATATTATAATATGAATTATGCATGTTGTATGCAAAAATGTAATGATGTGATCGAGGCGAAAGATTTCCAAAGTCTCTTACTTAAATTATGAATGGGAGGGGGAACCCCCCCCCCCCCCCCCCCCAAAAAAAAAAACAACAACAACAAAACAAAACAAAACAAACAAAACAAAACAAAAACAAACAAAAAACAAAAAAACAAGCAAACAACAAAATAAATACATGTACAAAAACAAAAAGAAAATCACTTTATAAAAAGACAAAACGATTGTTTGATTTTATTGAGGACTTTTTTTTTAACACACCAAGCGTATGCCGGGCTAAGCTTGAACTTGAACTGACGTAGGCTTTCCAGTCCAGGCTGCTCTGGTCTGGTATCACTGATAAGCCGCTGGCTGCTATCGGTTGGGGCGTTGCTCTCAATCAGAACCACAGCCTCCTTTAAAAAAAAGAAATGAACCAGATATAAGCCCAGTGCACTGTTCCGCCTGACCAGCAAGAGGTAATCAAAGTAGAAGACTTTGTATGGGCTTGTCGGCCACTAGATAAAAAGACGGATCAGCATAATAGGCCTCAACGATAGACTCTTGTCCGGGCCTTGAAAAGAGAAGTCGGGGGCGGGACTGCGTTTATCTGATTGTAAATTGAAAGTAAAAGGAAGGGTGCGACAGGGTAGATTGGAGAAAGCGACATTCCATCTCCCTCGCCTCACACACTTCCCGTTTTTTTTTTTCGTTTCGTGACAACCCTTGCTAATTGATTATGCGAGCACAGCACAAGTCGCCGCATAGGCCTACGCCGAATTCGTTTTGCCGTATCCTTGCCAGGGCGACCCTTTTCAACATTTGGTGGCCCGGCACTTAACTCAGCTCAACTCATGTCGTGTCGAGCATGCAAGTTGCAGTTGCTGCACCCTTGATAGCAGACAGGAAAGTTGGTCGCCGTCAAGTGCTTCTGCTGTCCTTCAGAGACACTGTCGCACAATTTCATGCCTCGTGTAGGGTTTACACCGTTGCATAAAACCGACCACGTGCTGCTAAACGAACATTATATTTAAATGTGTAGAATCAAAACGCAACAGCTGGCTGTTCCCCGTTCCCCACCCCCTTTTATTCCACTGTCAGCGGTTTGTGCGTGTGCGTGTTGAAAGAGTGACCGTCATGGCGCCTTACCATGCAGGATTGATTAAATGCTGTGATGATAATGACATACATACTGGAGAATCTAATAATGTGTGTCCATTCGTGCCTGCTTGTCTAGGTGGGATTTTTTCATGTTCGAGTCGGTCAGGATACAATCTCAGAACTCAAACTTTTAAATTTGCGCCCGAGGCCGCCCGCAACAGAGCTGTAACTGGATCTATGCCGATCGACCATGCTTTGGGCGCTTCAATCCGGCTGGCAGCTGGATCATTCGACGCCACCGGTTGCAACGACCTTTTTACGTCCACGGCAGTGACCTATACTATGCGTATCAGCTGCATAAGTTCGAGTGGTGTCAACGTTATCGATAATTGGTGATTCTTCACGTTTGTGAGAGGAAAAAACGGTAACAAAACTAAAAAGCCCTCTCACCCCCCCCCCCCCCCAAACTAACAACCCATACACCCCTTCCCTTTACTCCATGTATTGTAAAAAAAAAAAAAGGGGGGGGGGGGGG
>JBDFRD010006005.1:0-16215 GCA_039654405.1 Bullina lineata | reverse complement strand
CCCCCCCCCCCCCCCCCCCCCCCCCCCCCCCCCCCCCCCCCCCCCCCCCCCCCCCCCCCCCCCCCCCCCCTCCTCACCCTCTCTTTATTAAAAATGTAAAATAGTCTGTTTACTTTTACAGGCTTTAGCAGTCATTAAGAACATAACATGTTTTAAAATGCTGTAAATCAAAAGACAATTATTCCATCATAGTGATTTAAAAAAAACAAATCCTTCAGGTGAAGTAGCTGTAGGCCCTAATTTAAAAAATGATGTTGAATTTTCTGGTCAATTATAAATAATAATAATGATAATAAAGAGGAGTGCTGATTCAGGGTATGTTGTATATTTTTTCCAGTGAGAATACAGTACGTCTCCGCATGAGATGGGCAGCACAATCCAAAACAAAAAAGATGTCCTTTCCAAGATTTGTCCAACTGAAGCAAAATATACAATGTACTTCATCTGTACAGGTTATTTTTCAGTTGAAAATCATTAACTTATGCCTACTGAAGAAAGGAATTCATAACAAATCAAAAACAGACTCTAGCTCAGAATTTTGTTTTAAACGACAAAAATGTGTTGAGAAAAATACAAAAATCTATCAGAACATCTGATTCATCATGCAAGTCCAATGATACTTGGGTTTTTCAAGTGTTGTACCTCAGACCTGTGAACGTTCACTTTAGTAGCAAATGGATGCAAAATTTAAAAGAAAAGTAGACACTGGCTGATTCTTCTCAGAATCATACATAAATAATTTTACTCAATTGTACTTGTTATGAAAGGAAAAGAAAATTTCCAAAGCAAAACACATTACAACACTGCAAGACAAATTTTCTTTTACACAGATTATTACTTGTGAAAAAATGACATCACATTATCACAGACATATTATTTTAAAAATTCACATCATAAATTATACAGTGCAAAACTTATCCATTTTGGGACGGATAGTGGAATTCACATAGTATTCCAGTCTGCGTCATCCCAATTTAGTTTAATTCACACAAATTTGAAACTCAAAAATTCTCTAAGTTTATTTACTGCATGAAAAAAAAATCAATCAAGGTTTGAAATTTATGATAGTAGTTTTTCTCCTAGTTTTGTGTCACAGTCAATGTTCACATTACCAAAATGGCCCAAAACATTGGACAGGGTCCCTGTCACTGTCGTATATCATTATCAATACATAATTATATTACATCTGGTTATCACAGGTGGTCGTTTAACATGTTAGGGCATAAAATATCAGGAATTATGACTTGGAATATTTAACAGATCATTAAAGGAATGTTAAATCTTCATTGTTTCTCAAAAAAAAGGAGAGGAAAAAAAGAGACTATATCCCACGCATAGGAAGCAAAAAACTGCAAACAACTCCTAAAAATGCAAATGGGCACACTCTTTTCTGCAGTTCAACAGATCAAACATAAAAATGTCATGTTTTTCACATTCATAGTTAACAAGCTGCACATTTTGACATAATATAGGAAAAGAACCATAAAAATTACATAATGCTCATTTAGCCCAAAGAAAGTTGCATTTATAATTTTCATTTGCCATGAGATGAATATAGAAATGAATTATGACTGTGATAAATGCTTAAGTGATTTGCGCAGGTTTCTGTGATGACAATTTAAAATGAAAAAAAAATCCCTTAAAAAATGTATAAAAATTATATTATTTCTGCCTTAACCACACACACACACGCACGCACGCACGCGCACACACACACACACACACACACACCTTTTTTCAAGAAGCAAAGTAAAGAAAAAAACTAGAAAAAAAACAAACCTAGTGTGTAAAACCACATGTCACTTCAATTCAGTAAAAGAAAAAGTAAAATAGAGTCAAAAGGATAGTAACTATGATATGAATTTCAACTTCACCCCCAAAGAGACAACACTGAAATGATCAAGGGTTGATTGTTTGCTTACCATTATGGAAGGAATATATCACGTTTTATTTAAATTCATTACAAATAACTCATCATAAATGCAAAATCAGCTACTACCAATATCCAAAAATAAAAAAATAAACATTAAATGCTCTTTTTTAAAGTACAAAAATATAATAAATATTTATATATATATATTGAATTTCGTTCCTTCTTTCCTGTACATACTTTGGCAAGATTTGGTGAAAATAAAGACATAATGCTATATTTTCCCTTTCATTTTCATATTTGGTTAATACTGCTACTGAATACTTAATGTCTCCCCAACATTTCATAAAAATCGGCAACAACCAGTATCCTGTCAAAGTATAGGCCTAAAGTAAGCTGTGTAAATATGGTTACAATGCAACAGGAGCTTCTTCCCTTTCAATGACTTGACTTTATGTTTTTCCTCATACCAAAACTGAACATCTCTTCAAAAAAAGTTAAGAGTTTGTAATTTTGATTAGGTGCATTGACCAGTTTGACTTTTAAAGTTAAATATGCTTGTTGATAGTTTCATCATTACAGATCAGGCATCATTACATCATTACAGATTAGGCTGTGAAGCTTGGACAAGAATATAGGCTTTGCCTTCAATGATAAACTATAAAAGATTTAAAAGAAATAGCAAACTGTGCATTATACACACATCAATGTATTCATAAATATTTGATTAAATAATAAGTAGTTAAATATTAACAAGTCTTTCTTTTTCTATTCTTGATTATAAAATAATATTATGAGCATGGACACTTGTTCATTGAACAGACACAGAAATTTGAACCTTGATACAAATTCATGCTTTAAGTAGAAAAATTCTTGCTTATTACTACCAGTGGTCACAATGTATATATTTTCAAACTACATACAGTTCACATTTAACTGTGTTTTTGCCGAATTTGAAGTTGTTCAATTTCATCTGGTTTGCTGAATTTTTCAGTCCTCCATTTCTACGTCAGCACATTACTTAGGGTGACGTGCCAAAAAAAGGTGTCGAAAAAAGGTGTATATATTTCTGCTTCCAAATTTTTAGAACTTCATCTCATGTGAAAGCAACCAAAATGGTGATTCAGAGTGAGAAAGAATGGGAATGGTACAAAGATGCCCTAATCATTAAATGTAACCTCAATCTGCCATAAGTAAATCTTTGTCCTACAGCTACACGTAAATAAGTTGTTCACGTCACACTGGTTTGCCAAATTTTTTGGTCCATCTTTTCTACATTTATACATTAAATTATAGATCAAGGTATTTCTTTCTGTTTGTACATCCGAGTGAATGAGCTTTAGGTAGTCAAATGCAGTCATTTGTTTATTCAGGCTCAAGCTGGTGTAAACAATATTCTGCAAAAATTCAATGGCCCAATCCAGATAAACCAGAATTAAATTTGTCCTATAAAAATAAAATAAGATTTGTCCACTGCTTAAATGCAGTGTTGATCTGTTTCCTTTGTTCTAGATTTTCCCAAATTTGAATACTATTGATCAGTAGTATATTATCACATAAGAAATGTGCATGATAAGAAAAAAAAGAAAGTATGCAGATTGTCGATTCCGTTCAGTTCAGCGGCACTGACTAGTTTGTCCCTGAGGGGTATTAAATAACCACTCTTTACAGGATAAGAGAAAACCGAGTGTAGGTGGGACACAAGACCTGACGTATGAAAGTAAGAAACTGAGCTTTATCATTTAAATTCCCCACTTTGCCTGGCACTCAGCTTGACTGCCAATTCCATTCTTGACTGGCGTAGTGCAACCAAATAGTACATGACTAATGTGCTCAGGAATAATGTGATACAGCTAACAGTAACTTGTCTCCCTTAAAAAAGCCTGTATTGAAGAGATGGTTTTCATTGGAACATACATGTATAAAAAGGACTAATAAAGAATTATATTTAATAAACATGCCTTTTCTAAAGACAAAGAAGAAATAATGATGGACAGCCAATTGTTATGTAATAGTGAGGTATATGAAATATTTATTATTGTCAGGTTTGTGGTAACAAGGACTTTAAGTGGGTTTTTTTTTAAACCATATTATAGGTTTTTCAGATCAAATTTCTTCTTTTTAAGGATTATATTGATAATATGTGAAAAATATGATTTTGCATGCACAATAATGTAAGACCAGAAACAACATGATTTGTTTAACAGAACATATGACTTTTTATATTGTGTCAAGTTAGTGGGCATGAAAAACAAAGATGCTTTAATATTGTAACTTGTAAAAGTTCTTCAGCTCAGCAAGTATAAATCTATGAACAACATACAAAGCTGCATCAATATAATTTTATACAAAGATGCTTTAACATTGTAAAATATCTAGTTGTAAAAATTCTTCAGCTCAGCAATTATAATATAAACAACAAACAAAATTGTACCTATATCATTTTTATAGTAACTGGGTAAAAAAAACATTTATTTAATCATTTGGAATTTCTCACACTATATATTTAAACTTTCAACAATTTACATTTAAATCTGCGGCCTAATGAATTTTTTTCACACTTTTCAAACCAACAAAAGAAATTCCAATATGCAGAAAAAGCTTGTTTATCAAGAATAAGAATATTTTAACAAAATTTACATATCCCTTCATTTAATGCAGTAAAAACTATTTTCAAAAGAATGCAAAAGGGAAGTGCAACAGTTTGCAGTATAAGTCAAGAATCTGAATTTGTATATGGAGAGGGAGACAGACAGAAATGCTTTCACACACTTGTAATGATAAAAGCTGTATTAAAAAGGTTATCTATCTATATAAAATACAAGAACGAAAATTAATGCAGAGATAACATGGAACATGTAATATATTTTTTTTAAGTATTCCAACTGTCAGTTGGATCTTACTGATTTACCTTCCCTTTGCATTAGTTGTTGTTTTTTTATGTTTACATTATAAATATATATGAAATAGCTTTTCTTCCCCATATTATTCATTAGTATATACACAAAAATTAGTACGCTTGAAACATCAGGTGTAGTTTTGTCATTCAGGATTTATAAATGTTAAAATTGTGAAACGGAATGGTCAAATTAAATAAGAAATACTCATCTTATTGAGCAGGTCTTAAAATTTTTCTTTAGCTTACACAGAATCTATACAAGAAAGGAACACTGTAACTGGCATACAGCTAGGCTTCTGGGTCAGTTGGAGGGCGGAATGTTTCAACCACTGAAGAGTCTGTAGCAGTCTCCAGCCTGTTTGTCTGTCGATCTGTGTTATCAATTCCGATAGACAGGATCTCTGATCGGAGAGTATCCCCATAAATGTTATCTTCCTGATATCCTTCATCTGTCCTACAGGTTGGCTCTCCTTCTGTCCGCTGTGTTGCAGGCAGATTCAAATACAAATCTTCGTTCTGAGCCTCATCAGCACTTTGACAAGCAGTCACTCCTTTCTCATCCTCATTCTCAAAAGTATCACAGGATGCAGCTGGTTCCTCTGTTTTATCCTCCCTCTGCTCTGGAATGCTCCGACCAGTGGGTGGTTCAGAAAGCAAAGGATTGGGTGCATAGGCCTCTGCAACAGGTTCCGCAGACACTGGCTCAGCTCTTTTCACATTTCCATCAATAGGCTGCTCTTCTGGAGGATTTTCAGGGTTGGCACCAGTTGCTGGCTGGTCAGTTGGCTGGTCTTGTGAAGGATCTGTTGCAGGCTCCTCAGTGAGCTTCTCTGGTGTAGGATTTTCACGGTTGGTATCAGGTGCAGTTTGGTCAATGGACTGGTTACTGGGCTGCTCTGGTGCAGGATCTTCCGAGTTGGCACGGTTTGTGGGCTGGTCAACATCTGCTTTGTCATCAACAATTTCATCAACTGGCTGTTCAGTACTTGTTTTGTCTTCATTGTTGTCTATTGCCTCATCTGTGTCCAAAAATGGTTGGTCTGATACTGGAATGACAACCTCTTGTCCTTCTTCTGACAAGTATCTGACAAGGGAGAAAATACTTAATTCATTGAAGGTCAAGTATAGGAATGCATTACAGACAGAAAACAGTTGCTTAAGTCCTTTTCAGTCAGCATTTTAATACAAACACTTTGTAAAGTTCTAAATCCATCTGGCCTATTCAAAATAACAATAATTAAGTTTCATTTCTTTTCAATTCTATATCTTATTTCTTTTTCTAGAGTTGCGTAGTACAACGATGACAAACATATATATAAAAATAAAGCATGTTGTGCAAATGTTAATTAATCCTTTCCCTAGAATTTTCAAAGCAGGTTATTTCACACAACAAACTCAAAGAACACTTGTTAAGAGAACAAAACTTTACACACATTTGCACCAACCCTGTGATCAAAAGAGGACAAACACGGTGCAGTTAGTATGGTGCACTTTCTTCTTGGTCAGCTGCGTATGCATTATCTTGCTTGTAGTTGTCTAAAATGTCTCCATTCCCAATGTCCTCAGTAAACTCCTTTCTCTTTGTGCCTTCATTGTTTACCCCATCAGCATCACCATCATCATCATCATCATCCTGTGCTTTAAATTCCCCTTTTGTTATGAGAGCTTCGTTATCACCATCAGTCAGCCACCTAAGTGCCAAAAGTAATATCACTATGTCAAGAATCTTAAGAAATATGTAAGCTTTCCAGTAAGGTAAAGGGAGTGGGGGAGGGTATATTGTAAAGAAAGACAAAAATTATTTCTAATGATCATCAAGTACATGATACTGCCTTTGAAGTTCTCTCAGATATCCACAAATCTCCGGCTATGGACTAGTTTGAAGCTGCACACGCCATCATTCACTGTACAGTAGTCTCTGCCTAAAAACCCGCCTCTCGGGAGACACGATTACCCTGTTCTTAGCCGGATCAGGCTCTTAGGCGGTTTTCAAAAGGGGGATAAATCATGTATACCATAATAGCCCTCATTTCTCGCCGCACTAGGCACATTTATGGTGCGTCATCTCTGACCAAGTCAATCTGTGATTAGCTAACTTAAATTTTAAAAACACCAACAAAACCATGCTTATTCCCTGCCAGACTATCCCGGTCTCCATTACGGAAAACAATGCAAGATGCTGGCAGCTCCATTCGATAAAATCTGACTTAAAACCCATCTTTGTTCTGAGCCCGTGTTAAGATGCAACTTCCACTAGGCCTACGTAGGTCAAAACAAAGAGCGGTGTTGCATCATGGCTGGGTAGGGGTGAGACCGGGTTGCGGGGTCACATGACATCGAGACTATGGGGAGGAAGGGGAGGGGGTGTTGAAGGTGTCAGTCGGAGGATAGGGGCGGGACACAATAACAAAGCCTAGATCTAGCCAATTATGACTGGTCTAGGACGCCAGGGGGTGGGGGAGGAATGGAGCTGAATGGACACGCTTTGGGCAATGAGAGCGGATAGGCTTGGCCTGCTGAACGGGGGTGGGGTGGGGCGATGGGGCAGAGAGAACACGGCTTTGCTTTCCACCACGGCTAGGGCCTAACTCTAGAAGAAAGGCAGGGCGACTGACAGTGTTTCTTGCAATTTAGGTGGCGGCTGCTTCAAAATAAAAAATCAGTAGGGTAAGAAGACTGTGTTCTTAGTCGGATCTTTTAGTTGAAAACGGGCTCTTATGCAGACAAATCATTTAGGAAAAATTCCGTTTCAGGAGAATGGCGGGTTCTTAGGCGCATCGGGCTCTTAGGTGGAGACCACTATATTACAAATTGTGTCTGATTGTCCTTGAGAAGTTTGTGGTTGGCTTGAATAATCAATCCTTTGATTTTAGAGACTGATAGAGAAGATACAAATGAAAAAATATGTTTTTAGGAAGTCAGTTCTGTGCGAAACACTTTCAGAACAGAAAAGAAAATCAGCAGTAGTTACGCAAAACTGTTCCAAATACAATAAAGGTAGTGTTGAATGTTTTACTTGGTCAACTTTCAGTGCAGTGCTTTGTGAACGTATATAAGTGCATACATTTGCTTTACAGAGTAGTCACTAATTATCATAGTAGAGAACAAAAATTAAGCGTCTCTCTCCTCTTCCTATCTTCCTGCTCAATGTTAGTTCAAATGTTTTCATGGGTTCTTATTATATATGTGCATACATTTACTTTACAAAGCAGTACCAGTAGCTAATTATCATAATCAAGAATAAAAGTTAAATATACCCTCTTCCTGCTCTGTATTTGTTTAAATGTTTTCATAGGTTTTTTTACATTTGAAGAGGATGATACAGCATAGGCCCCATTTGTTACGATTATAATCAGTGTGATGATAACAAAAAATACATAAATCTAGCTGTTTTGTGCAAAAATTATCGAAAGGCATAAACCACAAGACAAAATAATCCTAATCCTTGTAAGTCACAATAAATGATAAATCATAAGACCATAATAATATTTTGTAAAGCAAACAACAAACAAGCAAAAACACCACAACAACAATCATCATGAGTACCACACTTGAAGTGAGTTTAAAAAAGTACAAATATATTCAAAAAGAATGATGAAAATAAATTGAAAGATTTCCTTCATCATAAGACTGTAAAAGAACTAATGTAAAAACATTGAAAACCAACATCTAATTTTAAAAGGCACATTTTCTAATCACAACTACCACTTTCCAAAAATAATTAAAGTTAAACAAATCTGAGGCCATCTTAAGACAGGTAGAGATAATTTTTGCACAAAATTGATAAAGCATCACTCAAAGTAATATGACAGCTGAAAATACAAGAGTATTCGATAATGCTAATGCCTCTCACAATAATGTAAAAAAACAACAACGTCAAATGTTGCTTAAGAACAAATAAAGCAAAACTTTCTTATTCAAAAATGTAATAGATCTAAAATTTCATATTGAAAAAAATCTGAATAGAGCAGTGATTCTTTTCCTCTCATCATTGATAATTGACATGTCCATATACATGTTGATGTACATATTAAAGACATGGAAGTGCACATACGCACTATATTTTTAACTACTTAGCATTAAGGAGCCTTCCAACTGAAATAGTCTCAAAATCAAATGAAAGGGGTAGAATAATTTAATAAAGATTGTCATTTTCATGAAATTATTCTTTTAAGGGTACTTCTCCTGATGCAGAATACAGCCAAGGAACCCTCTCCTTGGAAACATCATTTACTGTTACCACGTACTAGCTTTCATAAATCGGCTTGAAATAGTTTCTATTCTTTTCAATAAATTTGTCTTCCAGTTTCACTTTCAATGAGCATTTAGTGTTTGTGAAGGAAATACATGAACTCAAACGTAATTTGTACAGGTCTGAAGCACTGCTTTATATATGTTTTAAATGTGAACTTAAAGTGAGAAATTACCTGTTTCCTCAAAACTATACTTACTTTCCCCAGGGAAAAACAAACGACTCTTGATCATTGAGTGACTTGCGAATCATGACACACTGAAGTTTCCATGATGACTCGGGTCCTGAACCATCATGGCCTATAACCACTTTTTCAAGGTCACCAACATCCACAGCTTCTACCAGGAAGTAATTTGTCTGTAGAAAGAAATTATGAAAATAAAAGACAGCTGAAAGAAAGGAGGAAAAAAAATTCAATGAATAATTTAGAAAAATATTGTTTTTGAAGATAGTAAATGCTATATTATGAAGACAAATTCATCATCATCCTTCTTTTCACATCAATATATTTTGTCAATAACCTGATAAACAGCTGACATCAAACTTTAATATTTACTGCCACAAACGTTGGTTTCAAAAGCCTTCAAATGCACATGAATTGCTTGTACTCTGCACACTAAAACAAACAAAAAAGAATAATTCACTATAAATTAATATCATTGTCCTTATTATTTAGATGTTTTTTTAGACGACATATTAACCAAACAAAACGTGATTTAATTAACATAATATGTAATACGTGAACAGAGTACTTGCCCTGTGGATTAAAGGGAATATGATGTATACAACGGAGAAAGTATCATCATTTTCTCCGGTCGTCATTTTAACAATTGTTGGGAAAAGGACAGAATGAAAAAGCTGGTAATGGCGAATGAAAAGCATCACCAAAAAAGGCAAATGGTATTAGAAAAGATTGCCAAGATCAGATGTCCCCAAAAAATAGAAAATAGTAGACTTTGGCCAAAATTCATGTTAAACAATTAGACCTCTTAATGTTACAGAATTAATTATGAATTGATGTTCCACTTTGTTTTAAACCTTAGGCCTTTTATTATTGAAAGCTACTCAGCTACCTTAACATTGGGAAGAAAGAGAAAAAAGATGATGTATGGTAACAAACAACAAAATTTACCTGTCCACTTTCAAATTTTTTGTTTTCATCTGTGTTGTTGACAAGGAATCGTTTCCCAGTGTTTCCTTTACTGCCAAAAAGGGTCAAGTACACATTGGCATTGGTACCAGCCCCTTCTTCTGCCTCTGTCACCGTTTTCACCATATACTTGTACACTGAGAAAGAAATGGATTTGATACTGCTTAATTGCAGGAAAAAAAAAAGCAGTCAAAAGCATACTGATCACTGTTACATCTAAAAAAATGAATATTACTATTACTATAGGAAAGACGGCACATTGCATTCCCCTTGTGCTGCCTGAGACACATCCTGAGTATTTCATGGAGAGATCGTATCACCAACTGTACTGTACTTGAGAGGCAAGAGTCCTATCCATGTTCACCCTTCTGAAACAGAGATGTCTGCACTGGCTATGACATGTCTCTACGGAGATCTATCATCAGGGAAGAGAACAACAGGGAGACCCCAGCTACCTTTAAAGATATCTTCAAGCGAGACCTAAAGGTGCTTGCCATCAACACCAAATCTGGGAGAGGGTATCCGCAGATATAGCAGCTTGGAGCCATGATGTTCAGATAGGACTCCAGCAGTTTGAGATCGAGCTGAAAGTACAGGTGGAGGAGAAGACTCCAGAGGAGCTTACTGTCAACATCGGATAGACAAGCTACAGTGTTCACATGTGCTAACTGTGGCCGTGACTGTCATTCCCACATTGGTCTAAACAGTCACAGCAGATGCTGTTCCCAATCATGAATCCAGGGCAGAACTCTTTGATCCTCCAGGATTGACCGATGCCTATGACTGTTACTATTATCAGTTGAAGAAGAATTACGGTAAAATGGCAAATTAAATGCATACCTCAAATGGGAGTCCTGTTTTATTCAAGAAGAAGCAAACGATGTTGCTATTTTTTTTGTTTTAAGATGATTGCCTACTACACACAGGATACAAATTCTGATAATCTCTTAGGAGGTATAGGCCTTCTGAATGCACAGTATGTCTGACTTATAGTGCTATAAAGTCTTGTATTTAGTCTCACTTTGTAAATATGATGATTCAATGTACTTTTGACATTGGGAACAAAACAATAGTTTTATATTATATTTGCTTAGTGGATTTCATGCTTGTGAGTTTCTGAGTTCCTGAAAAAGTTTTGATGTGATGTTTCATTTTAGCCCCATTTCTATAGTTTTTATAATTAAACATAATGCAAAACATGCAAAGTAAAATATTTAATAGGCAGTTTGTCTTTGAAAGCATCCAGAACTAGTGAAACTAATTAAAAAAAACCCACAACAACAACAACAACAAAAAGAAACTAATTTTTTTAAGCATAACAAAGAAGAGAGTCAAAAGAATATCACAACCTTGAAAATATGCTACAATATGCATGAACTAAAAGATCTTTATGTATGACAATGCTTGCTGATGTGAATTAATACAGCCTGTCTTTCAAAATAAGAGCATTCCTAAAGAAAATATAAAAATAATGAAGACAAATTCAGAATACAACAAACACATAGCCTACCGGGTAATATTGGCTTGTCTTCAATCTGGGCTGCTCCCTCAAACACAATGTCTCCTTCCATCTCATCATAAGACAACAGGCGGTTGATGTCAAAGGTCAATTGTTCCCCACTGAACATGTTTTCCATTTTAAGCTGTGTGCAGTACAGTAAAGCAAAAAGAGGAAGATTATAAAAATGAGAGATATACACTAAATACCTAGATACTCTTTTGAACATTTTGGTAAAACATGAGCAATGAATTTGAAGTAGTGAGCTGGAATATGACCTATTTATCAGCTTCACAGTTGAGGCATATGGTTGTTGTGCCTGGTGCAAGAAACCAACGTTTTCTATATCCATAGATACCCGGCAAAAATAATTATTGCAGGGAAACAAAGAACTTAAATTTCATTGGGTGTTATTTATAGACATCACCAAAGGTTCATGATCTCTGAAATTTGTATCTGAAGACAGTTATTTTCATCACAGAGGGTTGAGGTTAGGGTTGCAGGTTGAGGAAGCCTATATGTAGGCCACCCACATTTCCCATATATATTCTCCTTTCCAAAAGCCTATACATGTATGTAGGCCCAGGGTGCTTCCAGTGTAACAGGTACAAAATAAAATGAGAGTTTCAATAACCTGTCAAACACAGCCAATTACAGGAAAAAAGCAAATGTGCAGTCAAATGAAAGAATATAGAGGCATTACAAAAAAAGGAGGAAATATGAGGGGAAGAGAAAAATTGAAAAAAAAATGTAAAAAAAAAGAGATAGGTTGGAGACAGGAGAGAAGAAGAGTTAAAAAAAGAAAGGGGTGAGAAAAAGACAGAGAGTGATAAAGAGACAGAAAGGTTGGAAGTGAGAAAAAAGCCTTCATACCGTGTCAATTCTCCATCCAGGGCTTGAACCAGTGTTGTCATGTTCCAGTCGAACTTTCTTTATGGGGCCGATATCATTTGGCTCCAGCCAGATCTGCAACAGAAGGCAATATCTCAATGACTCTCCTTTTTCTGCTTTTCCTCCTTGTCTGGACAATCATTATTCCTCATCTTTTTTTCTTTCATCAATCTTCTATTTATGAATTAGTAACTACTCACTATATATATATAGTCTGCTTTCCAGTAATAGACTACACCATTTTATAAAATCCTGAACTTAGTAGCCTAAACTATCTAAACCTCATATTCTGGTGCTTACTGTTTTTTGTCCTGCTTAATTAAAACATATTTGCTTTGTTATTCCATTTTTTTTATATTGTGCTTATTACACAAGTATTTTGTGCAGTTGGGAGTGTCTGCTTTTAACACTTGATTCTAAACTTAATTTGCTATCATACTATCATAGGTAAGATTTAACAGCATGTCAAGAGCTCATCAAAGCATGTTACAACGGAAATCTTTCGAGAAAAGTTATGAAAAACTGCCATAAAAATCAAGATTTCATAGATGTTGTTGTTGTTTCATTTGTAATCTTGAGGTGTTTTGCACAATATTAAACAAAAAAGACTGTATTTTTAACAATAATTATACCACATATAAGTGCAGATAATCCAAAGAGCTGAAAACAACACATTAGCAACTATTTTCTTGTGAATTATTTATTCTTGTTGAATTCGCAGCTTTAGTAAGACAAAGTTAGTGTGTCAGTGACTTTTACATATCATAAGTGCATTCTTGCACTCTTATAATTTTCTTCGGTTTGATGGAAAAAACATGGGTCATATAGATCTAATATTTTCCAATTTGTGTCTTATTATTAAGATTTTTTCCAGTGTTACTCTGTGGAAAATAAAGTACAATTTCAACTCTTATAATTTTCTCCTTTTTTTTTTCTTATCCTTTATTGTTTCACCACTTACATCGAACTGGTCGGTTTGGCCTGGTTGGAAATAGCCTTGACCTGAGGCACCTAGGGGTAAAGGTCCTGAATCTCCATCTTCTCCAAACACAGTAAGACAAACGTTGGCATCAGTCCCACTTTCTGGTGCTGTATTAGTTACTGTGAGCACTCGCCAGTCTCCCTCTGAGAAAACAAATTATAAGGTATCATTGACAAACCATTAAACAACAGCTAAAAAACTTTTAAACTAAATGCAACATCAGCGAGTTATTTCATTTTAGTAAAAAAAATTTTTTAAAGCTCTAAAAACAATCTTACACGTTCAATCTTCCCACTCCAATAAATACACTGGACTTGAAAATCATAATATGTGTTTGTAAGAAACAATAGCATTGACATTATAGTTGACTTGTTTTCTTGAAAAAAACTTACAGTATCAAAAACTGATATAAATTTAGTGGACCATTATAAATATAAATTTCCCCTTCCCCGATAACATATCATATCATTCACCAAGTAGTACCTTTTGGCTTGTTTTCTGGTTCTTCTGGCTCATCTAAAACCTCAGCGCTCTCTGGTGCCGCTGCTCCTGACTCGGGGACCTCCACAGCAGTGTCATTACTGACTACAGCAGTTAACGGTAGCTCTCTCTCTATAGCCTGATCATCCTCCCCTTCATCTAACCACCTGCAGGCATATAGATGAGTGAAATAATCATTTTTTAAAAGAATGACAAAATAACAAATAATATCAGCTATTTTAAGCCAACTGTCCATTCTTCTTCTTCTTCTTCTTCTTTTTCTTCTTCTTCTTCTTCTTCTCTAATTACTCCTACTCCGCTTGCTTTCCTATATATCAATTTCTACTTCTTCTTATGTTAAGATATAAAAACAGGACTTACAGTCATTTGGCAGCTGTCTTTGAACATATCTTTACTTTACTCATTAATACTGCCTACAACTACTACAAGTGTTTGACTACCACAATAAATCACACATTGTCAATCCTGACATTCACTGGTCCAATGTTCTCCATGTTACAAAGTTTAAATGGAAAATATAACGGCACTTGATAATGAAGTCATTGGAATGAAAGAAATGAGTGGAATCACAATCATTGATAATACACAAATGGGGTCCTCAGAATAGTTTGTTTGTTTTTCTGTTTTTTTTTTTCTTTTTTTACATTTTGTCCTAAATCCATATAGATCTATATACATTCACAGAAAAAACAGAAAGACATTGATATAAGACTGTCTAAATATGACCTGCATGTATTAAATATAAAAACCACATATTTATCAAAATTGTTTATTAAACATAAACTTTTATGCTTTATTTTCAATACCGTAGCTTAATTAGTTAATGCACCATGATTATAGTATAGGTATATATAAAATAGGTGCCGAATGCCTGGCAGTTTCCATAGTAAAAATTTTGTTAATCCCCTTACAGAGAGTGAGACCTACCTGTCACATTCAAACAAGAAGCTGGAAGTTGCCTCCTCAGATTCTTTGACCTTGATTTTGTCCAGATACCATCCTGATCCTGGGCCAAGACCATCATGTTTTACCTTAACCTTGCTCAACTTCCCGAGGTCAACAGCTTCAACTCTGAATAGATCATGCTGAGAAAAAAAGAAACATTCTTTCATCGCAAAAGTCTCACCACTCTTTATAAATAAAGCACACAAGCAGTATGACTCAGCCTAGTCTCCAATTATAGATGAAGCAAGTTGATACGTCATTATTGATGTCATTTTATAAACATAAACATGCTTTGTCTGACAAAATTCGTGTAAGACAAATAAATATCAATAACAACTTAAATGACACCTTAAAGTTTTTTTTCTTTTCTAAAATTTAACCTAGACTTACAGATCCAGATTCAAACTTGTTGGCATTAGTCCTTGACCCATGAAGATGTCTCCATCCTGTGTCACCTCTCTCACCGAACAGCTGGATGTAAACATTAGCATTGGTTCCAGCACCGTATTTTTGTCCCGTAAACACATCCACAAAATAGTCACGCACTGGGAAGGAAACATTTAAAAGCACAGTACTGTGATGTATAATATGTATCCAATAAATTAATAGATTTAATAGATAGATCGATAAATCGATGGAATGGTGGATCAATCAATCAATGAGTGAGAGAGAAAATAAATAAATAAATAACTAAGTAAAGAAATATATTAGAATATACACATATGCATCCGCATACCATACCACATGCACTCACTGTGCCACAGAAACACAAACATACATGCACATTCATTATATGTATTACAAATCAGAGAGGAAGAGACGACAACTTCACCACATTCTCTTTTTCCTACATAAATAAATCGCATACAATATTCTCTCTTTCAGACTAACTACACTATTAACAACTGTTCCTTCTTCATCATTCTTACCACCAAGTGTTTCCTGAGTATTTCCTTCTCTCACAGGGAACTCCTTCCAGAAGTCATGGTCATCCTCCATCCTCACCCACTGCTTCATCTCAAAGACAAATTCCTGGCCAGCCTTCTCATTGGTTATCGTCATCTGAGAACAGGATGGAATGGAGGTGTGAGCAAGTGAGATTGAGTGAACAATATGATTTATCAGGTTTATTTAATTTCATGAGTCCTGTTGTAAAGAAGGTTGTGTTGAGGTGTGGGGGGGGGGGGGGGGGGGGGGGGGGGGGGGGGGGGGGGGGGGGGGGGGGGG
>JBDFRD010005894.1:0-16219 GCA_039654405.1 Bullina lineata | reverse complement strand
TTCTGCTGGGGAAGTAAACCTACGACAGACTAGCGTCCTGTCTTGGAGATGAAGTAAAAATCATCTGTTCCGCTTCATGCTACCGACACCGGGATAAGCTCCGGCTTTATGGGCCTCATTGGCCTTGAAGGAACTTTACTTACTCACTATGTTCCAGAGAGGAACCAGTGCAATAAGTCATGCCAATTTTATAAGGGACTTTTCCACACGAATAACAATGTATGATAATGGTCTTGACGAGTTAGAATCTAGCTCTTTAACCTATGACTCTGAGTACCAATGGCCGATATATCGGTTCGTGAATGAGATCACACGTTTGTTTCCTCAACCTTCCGATATTTAATGCAGCCAGGAGTTCGGTTGTGTAAAACAGCACTCATTTCTTAACACTGATAGTTTATGTGGGTTAGTCTAAGTATTTTGACTCTGAACAGGATTTAAATTGAATCACTGTAAATCACTAAGGATGCCACATAAATAATCTGGTACATTTGTATAAATCAGCAAAACATGTGGTACCCAAAGAGTTAACGTCGGTTTTCCAGTCCTGAAACTGAAAGCGCTCAGGTCTGATTTCACTGACGGGACTGACCATTGGCGGTACCGGAGCATGGTAAACTAAGAAACGCATGGTTGTTATTGTTATGAGGGTTCACGCCACCCAGTGAACTTGACTTAACTTGACATACATGTACATGTAGATTTAATCCTTTTTGTTCCCGGAGGAGCACTGGGCTGCATTGAGTGTCCGTGAACTTGACTTGACATACACGTGGAGATCTAATCCTTTTTGTTCCCGGAGGAGCACTGGGCTGCATTGAGTGTCCGTGAACTTGACTTAACTTAACATACACGTGGAGATCTAATCCTTTTCGTTCCTGGAGGAGTTTGGACTGCAGTGTCAGCCAAGCAGTGGCCTTCCTCAGTGCCATTTCACGCCCAGCTGCTCAGTGGAAGTGGGCCGCCTTCTCACTTTCACTCCGTGTGTGATTTTAACCCTTTCACTGCCAAATTCACCGATCGACGAAGAGCAATATCTGCAGATTGCCAACATTAATGGTGTTCCTTCGCTTGATCCTTATGGTAATGAACACAGCACCCACTGCTTGTCCACTCTAGAATGAACAAAAATAACTCGGAAACAACTTTTTTAAAACAAGTTCTTCTCACTCTATTTCATTGCAAATATTATATTTTTGGCTAGGATTCAGCGACAGATAGCTGGCAGTGAAAGGGTTAATGGCCATGAACAGGTCAGGTAGCATGTAAGTTGTCTGTACCGGTACCCCTGACATGGCTTTCGATGGACTGTTAATAATACTTCGCTTTAGACATATTTATATCATGAGCACCCTTGTCCATTTTCTCCTCCCAAGTTGAAAACGCCGTCTTGCTTAATGTTTAATTTTACGTGCATGTAGGCCTACATTACGTCATATCAAGTTTAGAATCCTTCGATTCGACCCACGGCTTCATAAAGCAACAATACATGATGAAGCACAGACGTGTCGTGGCAACATAAAGAGCATTACAACAGAACAGTCACATTCATCATTCACGATCTTTTATCGACAGACTAACTTCTTGTATGCCTACCTGTAATTATCTTGCAGGTGCCGTTACGTTGTCGATAGGAAATGAATGTGAAAAATACAACCTTACAACTTTTGGTCGCATGTTTTTCGTATCAAACTACACAACATACAGACAAATTATTCTGTAATAATACCAATGAAAGCTGTTTTTTTTAAAAAGAAACTACGGGGTATCTTACTTTTTGTGTGATCACGAGTTAGCTTCTATCTATAACATTAACATGTTTATTATCATGATGTGTTCAATAGCTAAATACGGTATAGATCCTTTACCGGTAGGCCTACATAGCAACTAGCGACATATATCTTGACCCTGGCTTAATCCTCTGACTGCCAAATTCATCGATCGACGAAAAATCGATGTTGACTAATTGCCAATGTTAATTGTGTTTCTTCTCTGGGTGTTAATTTAATTGTTTAATGTTAATTAACACAACACCCATGGTAAAACGAGCTGTGAAATTAATTTTTACTTATTTATTTTTTAGTTTTTCTCACATTTCATTAAAAAAAATTGGCTAGGATTCAGCTACAGATGGCTGGCAGTGAACGGGTTAAGTCTCGCTTCAATTTCAAGTTCTTCATGACCACTGTAACTGTCACTTGCAAATATGAAGTACGGCACACATCTTATTTATGATCAAAAAAGAAAGATGATGAATGACATGTACGTGTATTAATATTGCCTGTAACCCTTCAACTGCCAAATTCACTTATCGACGCGAAAGCAGTGGCAACGTTAATGGTATTACTTCGCTGGATCCTCATTTCAGTCTTTAGAATTAAGTAACATACTACCCAGCTCTTTTCCATACTAAAATGAACAAAAAGAACTTCGAAATAGTCTTTTTTTAATGAAGTTCTCGTCACCGTGTCACTATGCCAGGATTCAGTGACAGTTAACTGGCAGTTAAAGATTTAAAGAAAGTATAGTCTTGTTATGCAGACACAAAAGGCTAACATCAAGAGGAAGCTTGATGTACAGAGACTGACAAAGCATCGTGCGACAACCGCAGAGGTATCTCGTTGTTGAGCATAGCAAGAAAAATCTTGGCCCGCGTCACTCCGCACCGCATCGTACACCGCTTGCTGGATGATGTCGTATCCGAGAGTCAGTGTGGCTTCAGGAGTAATGGGGGGACAATCGACATTATCTTTGCTCCACGACAGCTGCAAGAGAAGTGCCTGGAACAGAACCAGAACCTCTACATCCTCTTTGTGGATTTGACGAAGGCTTTTGATACAGTCAGCCGTGAGGGTCTGTGGGCCATACTATCCAAGCTTTGTGGCCCACCGAGGTTCGTCCGGATTGTCCGTTCCTTTCATGATGGGATGTTGGCTTGTGTAGTGGAAACCGGATCTATGTCTCAGCCTTTCCCAGTGTCGAATGCAGTGAAACAGGGCTGCGTCCTGGCACCAAGCCTGTTCAGCCTCGTGCTTGCTACAATGCTGTTATCTGCACTGTCCAACACCAGTGCAGGGATCACTGTCCGCTACAGATATGATGGCCACTTCTTCAACTTGAGGCGTCTGAAAGCCAGAACCAAAGTTCTTGAGATCGCTGTGAGATATTTCCTGTTTGCCGACGACTGTGCTCTTGCAGCACATATAGTGAACCTGCAAGAGCTTGCCAGCTGTTTATCTTCAGCAGCAAAAGCCTTAGGCCTGACGACCAGTCTGCGGAAGACAGAGGTAATGATTCAGCCTGCACCGGGTTTCTCATCTCCAGAGCCAAACATCGTAGTAAGTAGAGGGCAAGACGTTGACAACTTCACCTACCTGGGGAGCTCCCTGTCTTCAACGTGTTGCATGGACAAAGAAGTCTCAAATCGACTGACAAAAGCGGGAGTTTCCTTTGGAAGGCTTTGAAACCGAATGTGGGATGGATGTGGCATCACGCTATGCACCAAACTGGCAGTTTACCGAGCAATTGTCCTCACCTCGTTGCTCTACTGTTGTGAGACATGGACGTTGTATGGGGAAACAACTGAAGACTCTGGATCAGTTTCACCTCCGCTGCCTGCGACATATCATAAGCATCTCCTGGGAAGACAGGGTATCCAACGTACTTTGCAAAGTGGACACGCCTGGCATTGAGGCGCTCGTCGTGAAAGCACAGTTGAGATGGGCAGGTCATGTGGGCCTAGTACGAATGGACGACACAAGGACAAGACTTCCAAAAATGCTCTTCTTCTCGGAGCTGGCTTCTGGTGCAAGGAACATCGGGCGTCCACTCAAACGCTTCAAGGACTGCCTGAAAGCATCACTAATGACCTACAACATTCCACCCCGGGTTGGGAAACGCCAGCCACAGACCGCAGTGCCTGGCGACTCGCTCTACTCTTCACAAAGGAGCCAATGCCTTTGAAGAGAAGCACCTACAGGATCTGGACCGGAAGCGACAAGCCCGTAGATACGTCTAACTTTGGCCTGCGCTCACACATGAGTTGTCACTCATGTCATGGTTGAATACGACGGACTTCCATGAGTCTTGTTATAGCGAAAGTATCATTTTGAAGCAGTGCATTGGCTGAGTAGGCTTATATTACGAGGTAAGAGACTTTCCTTGCTTCACAATATGGCATTTGATGCTGTTTTTGTAGCCCTTTCTTGTTCTTTCAGCCATCCCTTCTTTTTCCCCCTCCCATGCAATTTATGTACTTTTACTTTACTTATTTAGGCCCGTCGCATCAATTAGGTGCATAGGCCATGAACGACGCAATGTATATACAATGTACCCTCGCCTTTTTCTTTTATCCGATTTCTTTTCTCTTTCTTTTCTGTTACTTTGTTATTTTCTCTCCTAACTCTTGATGACTTCATGTACAAAAGCCTACTCTTTCTTCTCATTCTTGTTCACTGCCTTTGTGTGTGTGTGTGTGTGTGTGTGTGTGTGTGTGTGCGTGCGCGCGCGTGTGCGTGTATTCACCCTTGTAGACAAAACTGTCGAGCCTTATTTCATGTATGTGTTATCAACGTGGAATTGCACAACCGAGTTGTGGACTAATTTTCTTCTTGTTTGCGTCGTGACACAATTCAGCACCCTGGAGACGAAACCGAAAGTTATATCCGAACATTAGGTTCAAGGACGAGCCGGAAACTGCGCAACTCCCAAATCAGAAATAAGAACACGAAAGATCACACTGACTGAGTGGGTGGGATTGGAGAGAACGAAGCATAACGTAAGGTCAGTCTTGGAGCTTTAGCTTTAACCTAAATTGTACTTGCAAAGGTTTGGTGTGGGCCCTAATCGCTTCACGAATCTCCGTCAAAGTCAAAGTCGGGTGGGACGACAACGTTACCGGTAGGTCTATTTTTTTAAAAGTGTTCTACAATACATTGTGTCATTCTTTCCAAAAATATTTTTATAAGAACCTGGTTTAGCTTTGGGGTCACTCGGAGTCGACGATGGTAAGTTTGCTACATTCGTCACTCCTAAACATAGGCTAACTTTTTGTGTTGGGTTTGTTTCCTGTACGTTATGGACCTCATGCATTTTAATGCGTTGGCCAGGAAATAAGACCGCTTACTCATGATTTTTTTTCTAGTTTTTTAAAGAACGACCAGGCTTTATGGTATAAAAACAATTACATGATTTGTTGAAGAAGTGAAAGGCCCGAAAAAAAAAAGGGGGGGGGGGGGGGTGAAGTTTAGTATGTGACTTCGTTGAAACAGATACTTTTTATGCCAAACATTAAATTATAAGGAATTACACATGTACATTGTAGTCTGTAAAGCTCGGAGCAAAACTGAGTTTTGGGAGCGGAGACTTTTATTACATTAGAAACACGAAAATTGCGTTTTGGGAGCGGAGAATTATATAACATTAGAAATGCAAAAATTGAGTTTTGGGAGCGGCGCTTTTATTACATTAGAAACACGAAAATTGCGTTTTGGGAGCGGAGAATTATGTAACATTAGAAACACGAAAATATAGCTTAGGGAGCGGAGACTTTTATTACATTAGAAACATGAAAATTGCGTTTTGGTAGCGGAAAATTTCATAACATTAGAAACACGAAAATATAGCTGAGGGAGCGGAGAGACTTTTATTACATTAGAAACATGAAAATTGCGTTTTGGTAGCGGAAAATTTCATTACATTAGAAACACGAAAATTGATTTTTGGGAGCGGAGAAGTATATAACATTGGATACGTAAAAATTGAGTTTTGGGGGCGAAAATTTTTGTAACATTTGACACACGAAAATACGAAAATTGAGTTTTGGGGGCAACAATTTTATAACTTTAGACACAGGAAAATTGAATTTTGGGATCGGAGAATTATATAATATTAGAAACACGAAATTGAGTCGTGGGGGCAGGTAATTTTATAACATTAGACACACGAATTTCTGTGTTGATGAGTCAATTGAAACTGACCATTGACAATTAACAAGCAATTTCACATTGTATGTTTTAATGATATCGCATTCTTGTCACTTCAAATTAGACTTAGACGCAATAAATTATGTCGTACATGTATGTCGTTTGCACTTATCGTACGTGATGGCCGAACGGTTAGAGCGTTAGACTCCTAATCCAAGGGTTCTGGATTCGACCCCGGTGCTGTGTGTCTGGGAAAGAGCTTCATATTTTTCCTTTCGAATTTGGTACCGACATATTTTGTCGGGTAGTAAACCTACGACAGACTAGCGTCCTGTCTGGGAGAAGATGTAGAATATAATAATCATCTGTTCCGCTTCCCGCTACCGAAATCGGGATAAGTTCCGAGTATGGGCCTCATAGGTGTTGAAGGAAGTTTACTTTACTTTACTTCACTTTATTTTACATTAGTTTTACGTTACTTTACTTCGCTTTACTTTACTTTTACTTTATTTTACTTCACTTTGCTTTACTTTACTTTTTCTTCACTTTGCTTTACTTTTACTTTACTTTACTTTACTTTACTTTGCTTTACTTTTACTTTACTTTGCTTTACTTTTACTTTACTTTTTCTTTACTTTTTCTTGACTTGACTTGACTTGACTTGACTTGACTTGACTTTTACTTTACTTTACTTTTTACTTTGCTTTTACTTTACCTTCACTTTACTTTACTTTTTCTTGACTTGACTTGACTTGACTTGACATGACTTGACTTGACTTGACTAGACTTGACTTGACTTGACTTTTACTTTACTTTTACTTTGCTTTTACTTTACCCTCACTTTACTTTACTTTACCTTTACTTTACTTTACTTTTACTTTACTTTGCTTTTACTTTACCTTCACTTTACTTTACTTTTCCTTCACTTTACTTTTACTTTACTTTACTTTACTTTACTTTGCTTTACTTTAGTTTTACTTTTTCGAACTTTCCGAACTGCCCACTTTGTGTGTAACCTTAAAGTATTGTATTGACTGGCTGGATTGACATTTGCAAACTACGTGTCTTGGTGCTCTATTTATGTTAGGACATTGGGGCTTCGATAGTTGTAAGGATGAGAATCAATAGACGTAAAGATGAAAGTGAAAGATATATGTTAGGATATTGGGGGCTTCGATTGTTGTAAGGATGAGAATCAATCAACGTAAAGATGAAAGTGAAAGATATAATATGTTAGGACATTGGGGCTTCGATTGTTGTAAGGATGAGAATCAATCAACGTAAAGATGAAAGTGAAAGATTAGGACATTGGAGCTTCGATAGTTTTAAGGATGAGAATCAATCAACGTAAAGATGAAAGTGAAAGATATAATATGTTAGGACATTTGGGTTTCGATTGTTGTAAGGATGAGAATCAATTAACGTAAAGATGAAAGTGAAAGATATAATATGTCAGAACATTGGGGTTTCGATAGTTTTGAGGATGAGAATCAATCAACGTAAAGATGAAAGTGAAAGATCGAATAGGTTAAACTTATAAAAAAAAAAAACGAGGTTTACAGTTAGTTGAGACCTGTTTGAAGTTTTATGTCTTGTGCCGTCAGATGACTCAATGACGACGTGAGAATCGTCACGTTTCCCACCACAGGACACTCTAGGTCCCAACCAGATCTTTTGACTCAAGTTTCAACAGTGAAGTATACTGCAGTCACTTATTTCATTCATTCATTCATTCATTCATTCGTTTATTTAACTATTTATTTATGCATTAATTTTATTTTTAAATGAATGAATTTCTTATCTATTTATCTATTTATTGATTTATGTACCGGCTATTTCTTTATTGTGTGACTGTGGGCTGTCTTAGTCGGATGTTTGGTCCGGAATTTTAATTAAATAATTTCTTATTTATTTATTTATTTATTCATTCATTTATGTACCTGCTATTTCTTTATTATGTGACTGTGGGTCTGAGTCTTAGTCGCATCTCTGGTTTGGAATCAGATAATTAAATCTATAGTTTTCTGTAGCCCGTCTTGTGGGAGGTTTTCATTGTGTGTTTTTCCGTAGTTTGTGACATTATCGTTATTCTTTATTGCTGTTCACGGGTCTTGTTGTTTGACTGTGTTTTAATTTCATGTGTGTGTATTGTGTTGTGTGTGTGCACTGTGTGTGCGTGTGTTGTGTTGTGTGTGTGTGTGTGTGTGTTTGTCTGTGTGTGCGTGTTTTCACCCTTGTAGATAGAACTGGGTTTTGTTGTGTAAGGCTTATCAATGTGGAATTGCACAACTGAGTTGTGTGACTAGTTTGTTGTATGCGCGCGTCTGTATCAGGAGAGACAACAAAAACGAGAAGAAGAGACAAATTATATATTCAAACAAAACGACGAGAATATATAGAAGCAGAGTGAAAGAAAAATAGAGAGGCAAGCACACAGAGAGAAAGAGAGAGGGAGAAAAAGAAAGAGAGAAAGAAAGAGAAATATAGAGAGTTTACTCCAAGTTTCATACCCAAAACTGTAGTAACATCACCACATTCACATGAATTGGACAGGACGTTTTCGATACGACCCCCATCATCGTAAAACAGCATAAAAAAATGACGTAGATTCTGAATCTCCTCACTTGATTGAAAGAGCATTCGATTGAATCTACGTCATATCTTTATGTTCTTATATGAATCAGGGAACTCAGTAATAGCCTTTCACACAACTCATTTCAAAGGACACAAAAAGTCAAATGTTCGTTTCTGGCTTTCGCCATTTTATTAAGTGTAAAAAATCTAAGAAAAGAAATAAATTATTGTTGCGGTATTCACAAAATCCCGTATTCAGACATACATTTTAAAAATGTTGAACAATGTGCTATCATTACATAAAACATTTAGCAATACACGATGAAGAACAACCAATGACAGGTAACGTTACATGCATATAAACAACGACATAATACAGATTACATGCACTTCACAATATTAAATAGCACCTTTTTGTTTTTGCAACGTAATGAAGGGACAAAAATAAGAGCAATGTTGGCAAAAATGACTAGAGAATAGGATTTCCCAGCCAATATTCACAATAATGGCACCCAAAAAAAATATTTAAGTTTATCATTTGGTAATAATTTATCCAATATAAGAACACATGTTTTAACGTCACTTTTTCATTAACATCCATTTTATATGATTACAATACGCTTTTAAAAAATGACTTAGATTTTTATATATTTATTTATTTTTCTTTTTTTCCAATTCAAACATGAGACTATGCCTTTACAATCACCTCGCCATTTGTTTTCTAAACATGCATGAAATTTATTTATACTTTTTTTCAGTTTAAGAAACAGGACTGTCCTTGCACAGTTTTTAAAATCAATGTTCTTGCCTTGGTAAGATCGTCTTGAAAATGTTTTTAACAAGCTTTCAGTGTCCGTTCTTTTTTCTTTGTTCTCGAGCTTTGCAGTTCGGTAGAGGCTGGCTGGATTCCAATGTTTTCTTGAAAGAAATGAATGTTCTTCACCGTTTGTTGAGGCTGACGTGTTGAAAAAAATTGTCGTCGTCGTGCGTGTGTGATAGGGAGAGCTTGTGGCGAGTCTCACTGATCTGATCGCTGAGGTCTTTGAGGCACTGCTGGTTGTGGGTTTGCTGTGCGAACGTCTCACAAAAGATTCTGTGCACAGTGAAGATTCGTCGCCTCATGGCAACGGCTGTCGTTGCCACTCAGCACTGGAGACTCCTGCGCCCAGCACACGTGAGTAGACATGAGGCTAGAGGCCAGTTCGCCTCGCCTCGAAGTTCTGGCATCTTGCATTCCGCTCGTCGTGTGACAAACAGCATCCAGCTCCAGGTTGAGGATAGAAGATGCGGGGAGGATCAAAACAATCGACATGGTTGAGAGGAACGGGTGCAAAAAGTTGTTGCTTCGTTGAACAAAAATAATCTCTTAGTTCAGACCGGTCGAGTTGGCAGCTCGCTCAGAGTGTCTGTCGTGGTTCGTTCGGATTTGTCAGTTTCGCCTGTGGCAGAGCAAAGGAGATTTGAAGTCTACGGCGAGACGACGGGCGCTTTTATACCAGACGTTTTCCGGTCTGTTCTTAAAATAGGATGATGACGAGGGTAGAGCCTATCCCATATATGGTTATGGAGGAGGAGCGAAAGGTTCAGAAACGAAGACTCTCATTCAAGAAAGTTCCCTTTTGTTCCTTATTTGCGTCAGCTCATTGGTGGCTCCTGTAGTTCAGCTGCGCGGTTGACGTTGATGTCATCGCTCCTCCCCGTCCCTGGTGGTGGGCAGTTTTGTGAATGGCTTGTCACTCCCGCGAGCGGTCAGTGAGAGTCTCAATGAACCCGTTCTTACGCCTCCATGGGCCTGGAACTAACGCGACTTACTGGTCAGTCGGATTGTTGCTAAGTAAAGCCGACACCTACGACTTCGCGAGAGCCGAGCACAACAGCGGGTTTCTGTTATTCGGTGTTTACGATTAGTATCCTGGGTGCAGTTTAAAGGGAGCCGTGCCGGGTGTATAATCTCCCCAGGCATGCCATTAAAGGGATTTAATTCCTTAATCCTTTCGTTAATTTCCAATTTATAAAGCCCGCCTCCTTGTAGTGCGCGACGTGAAATATGTTAAGTCTCTAGAGTTTGGAAGTCCACTCCCCCTGTCGAAGTAAACAACACAAAAAAGTTCCTCAGTGATGCATGCGCATATCCCGTGATGTAGCCTTTATTCCCAGCAATGCCCCCGGGCCCGCCACAGAATGGTGTCACTGATAATGCCGCTCTTCACTGGTCAGCGGAGCTGGAGAATAGACAGGGAAAGGACCAGAAGGGGGCGTGAGGCCAAAGAGTGCGAAGATTCGGGTGAGCGGAAGAGATACAATGAACAATAGGATACGACTTCCGACGCTTCCATCCTCGCCTTGTCATTATTAAAGACGTAGCCGTGCGCCTTTGTCATCTCGCGTGGGGTGGACAACAGCGTAGGCGGCTTCTTCTTTCTTTCCTGTGTCACTGTTCTGGACGAGGGTATAGTTTGACGTACTTTAATGTTACGAGAAGCTCAAGGGCATCTCAAGGGTCCTCCAGATTCAGCCCAGTGCTCTCTCGCTCCACTCCTTCAATTCGCTGTAATTTCAAACACACACAACGAACGTTCTCAATCGAGGATAACGTTTAGCTTATTTGTACTTATTGAACCGTCCCGCCTACAATTGATAAGTCTTGCTTTTGTTTATGAAGCCCCATCCTAGGACTGTCATTTCGGGAGATGACGAACTCTATTCTCAGTTAGAACACGGGGCAGTGGAGAGAGTTGGTTCTGGTACATGTGTTTTGGTTCCAATGGGCATTGCCTCCTGGTGCCAGTACAGAACCCGGTGTTCAGAACATGACAGTTCATGTTTCTAGCACTGGCTGATTTACACGAAAATAACAGGTCAGTCCGGGGTCAACGCAAGCATGCTAATCGATCCATTGCTAACGAAGCGCCCTGGCTACCCTAGCCGTCTTGTTGATATGGGGGTATTAGTATTATGACTTTTAATGTTTGATCCTAACTGTTTATGTAATTGCGTTTTTGTTTAAAAGTAAAGGGCAACATGCCAAAAAGTTAGTCACACGGACAAATCTGAAAGTGTGTTCATAGCTCTTCGTGTCAAAGTGCTGCCTTATTCCAGAGATAAGGCAATAGGTGCATGCATTGCCTGAAGCACTGACCTAGATGGCACTTTAGGAAAAAAAACAATGTTTTTAACATGGTAGCGTGCCAGGCTGAAATATTATGTCAGCCAGATTTTCAGTTGCAGCTGTTCGTTGTGTAACGTATCGTAGCTACGTCTCAATCTCTATCTGGCCTGCAGGTCAGACTAGTTCCAAACGTATTGACAACTGTCTTTCCTTTGGAATAACACTAGTCTGACAGAGAGGAACAGCGCCTCTGGGCAAAGCGTTGTTTCTAAGTAAGAGGCTGCCCAGTGGAAGACGAAAAGAGACATATTTAACTACATGAATCATGTGTCGCTTGGTGCGTTTTTCTTTGAAATAAGAAGAACGTAGCTCAGTTTCCAAGAGTTTCCAGTCCGTGATCGTAATCTGCAGACTGAATGCGATGGACGTTTTTTTGTCGACAGTCAAATGTAGCCTTTTTTCACATGAAGCCAATTTCTTCACACACAAGTAGGCGAGACGTTCCATCGTTGCATCGAAGAATCTAAGACTGCCTTACATCTAGAACTAGAACGCGAAAATCTCAGATTCAGAATGACAGGTGTTGATCGGATCGGGACGTACTTCGACGACATAATTATTGCGCTTATGCCCTTGTGATGCTCTTATCCACGTCATCATCTGATGGGAGTGTTCTGCCAATAAGACAGATGCAGAGCGATGTAGGGTGTTGCTGACGCAGTTCGTCATGAAGGTGGTCGAACAGGATCGAAAGGAGAGGAATTGCTGTGGTTCAGAGCAGTACGACAATTTTGTTGCGAGAGTGGTATTTTGAGTTTGTCTGCAGCAGGCTTTAGCAGACATTTTTAAAGGGTATTAATTGGAACTTTAAAACAGACAGCTAAAGTAAAAAATAGTGATTTACTTTGAAATTCACCGACTTCTTTGACTTACTTGACTTATGCCTCTTGATTCCTTAAGGAACATAGGGCCGCAACAACACTTCTCCAACGCACGCGGTTCTGGCAGGTCCTCATCAGCTCGGCCCATGTCACTCCAGCAGCCTTCGCTTCAGCGTTTATACTCCTGCGCCAAGTCTGTTTTGGTCGACCAACTTTCCGCTTTCTTCATAGGTCTTACTCTCCTCCTTTCTCCTGGAACCCTTCTTTGCCAGAAGTCTTATCAAGTTCTTTAAACGTGTAATGTGGTCTGACATTTTTACAGTGGTGAGAAGATCATCATGCCTTCCAATGAGTAAGCGCAAATACTTACATACGTAACGGTCAGTCTGTTACTGTTTGTTTTTTAAAAATATTTTTCTTTTAAAAATTAAATATCAGTTATTTGCAGTTTATAAAAAAAATTGAAGCCAAAAACGAAGCGCAAAAGGTAAAACAAAAGAAATAAAGCCAAAAATGTATTAGCGTAATATGTTTCAGCGGCAAGAATCGTGATAGATGCTGCTGAGTCACTAATGGCGGATGCTAAAGGGGGAATGAGAGACAAACGCCTGTAGTCAGGACTCCGTTTGAGTTAGTAGCGGAGAAACGAATAAGTAAAAGGAGAAGTCTATGACTTTTTAGCTTGTGACTTCTGACTTTGAGTTATGATCTTTCTATGAGCGGCTACATATTTTACAGTAGCATCTCATTCTGAAAAAGACTTGCTCATCGATAAAACCTTTCAAAAGAGACAGGCGTCGCGCCACACACACTTTCAACATCATTCTGAGAATATAACACAAAGTAGTGATTGAAAACAAGCGAACAACCTTGTCGCACACTCACAAAACAGACTTGCACTCCCACATCTCATTTATTTCTCCGCCAATTTTCAGACGGGAATTGCTAGTCCAAATAACGCGAAATGCGCCGGAGGGCCCACGTGACAAATAGCATCTAAACTGGAGGATTGCTTCTTTTTTTCTTCTTCCCTGGCTAGCCCGGGGAACAAGATTGCATTTTACGCCGACGTTCAGGACAGTTTAGCTCATCAAGGAATGAAATGACGGACAGAAGCTAGCTTTAATTCTCGCATGTGTTGTGGACACAAGAACATTGGTAATGGGGAGGAGGAGACGGAGGAGGGGAAGAGGGCAGGGGGAGCAACAGGAAGAGAAGGAGAGGAAGAGGAGGAGAGGAAGAGGAGGATGATGAGGACGAGGACGACGAGGAAGAGGAGGAGGAAAAGAGTTTTAAAAACATATTTTATTTCTGGCAAGCGCGATTTCTTTGGTTGGGGGAGGCAGGGGGCGTAAATTGAAGAAGGTTGCATAGGGAAATGTATTTGCAGAAAGGAAGAAATTGGGATGGGAGGTAGGAGCAAGGGAGGAGGAAGAGGATACGGAAGAAAACATTGACGGATAAGATATGACGAAAGAGCAAAGAGAAGGAAACCCAATACGTTTTATTGAAGCAAAAAAAGGGGGAAAGAGAGAGAGACAGAGAAAGAGAGACAGAGAAAGAGAGAGAGAGGGGGGGAGGGAGGGAGGAAGAAAGCGAGGAGGGGTCATTACTATGGCATATTAGGACAGAACAGAATGTGAAATGAACATGGAGAGATAAAGAAAGTAGGAGAAAAAGAAAAGAAAGAGACGGATATATATACAACTGAAAAGGATCGGCGAAATTCACACAGAGAGAGGTAAGGTGGAATTAGTTTGAGGCGTAAAGATGCGATTAGGACGAACAGGGGAACAAACGTTTTAAAGGTGGCTTATGTGTAAAGTGCGCGTGGGGGGGGGGGAGGGGGAGGGGGGGGGCAAGAATAAAATGTGAAAAGGAAGATAGAAAAAAGACGACCGTTGAAATATGAGAGTAGAAAAGAAAGACTGAACATGAAAAGAGAGGTGAAAATATAAGAATGGGAAATCGTAGGGAAAATATGATTAGAGTGAGAATGCCAGGAAAGAAAAAGAAAGAGAAAAGGGAATAGAGAGAGAAACAGAGAGAGACTGACAGACAGATAAAGACAGAGATATGCATAGAAAATGAAGGGTGGTTTGAGGAAAAGGAGGGGAAAACATAGTGTGTGGTTTTTATTTGTTTTTTTTGTTTGTTTGCGTGTTTGTTTGTTGTTGTTGTTTGTTTGTTTGTTTGTTTTGTTTCTGTTTCTTTTTTGTTGTTTTTTGTTTGTTTTGTTTTGTTTTTGTTTTTGTTTTGTTTTGTTTTGTTTTGTTTTTTTTTTTTGGGGGGGGGAGACGTTGAAACGTGTAATACATGCAGAGAAAGCAATATTTGAACAGTGGACAAGAACGCGTGTGCTAAAGAAAAAAAAAGAAAAAAGAAGATCGTAGGACGTAATTAATACATCGCCTTTAGCTTGGAGGAAAAAAATAAAATCGAAAAAGACATGAAAGAGAAGACAACACGCGTCAAATCACAGGAGGAAAGTCAGATCAATAAATCGATTCAAAAGATTGTCATGTAAATCTGAGATCGATTTTAAAGAGATAAACAAGTCTGGGTGTCATAAAACAGCCAGTATTATAGAATCTTGGTTTTAAAGAAAATATTTTTTTCTTTTAAAAATTAAATACCAGTTGTTTTCAGTTTATAAAAAAATTGAAGCCAAAAACGAAGCGGAAGTGGTAAGACACGCAAAAAATAAAGCCAAAAACGTATAAGCGTAATATGTTTCAGCGGCAAGCGGCGTGATAGATGCTGCTGAGCCACTAATTGGCGGATGCTGAAAGGGGGATGAGAGACAAAAAAGGGCGTGGATTCGTGGGGATGAGTGTCTGCCTTCCCCATCCGGCAATGAGCAGTTGACAGGTTTTTCGCATGTTTGAACGTACGTCCTCAGGCGACGAATGCAGGTCTATTTACTCGTTTTTCTTCTTGTTTTGTTGTGGCTTACTTTTTACATTACCCCTCCAGACAGCACGAGAAGCGATAACAAAGTGGCTATATTTTTTTTGGAGTTTAATACGTGTAGTGGCTTCGTTAGGTTTTGGGTTCGAATCAGAAACGTAAACAAGCCAGCATTTCTGGTCGGGTTTGGGTTTACGTTTGGGTTGGATATTTCCATCGATTCGCTGCTGAATGCTTCACTTGTTTACCTGCCATCTCCAGTTTCCCAGACACACACTTCTTGCCCCACACAGACACACCTTGCTCCACACAGACACACCCCCTTGCTCCACACAGACACACCTTGCTCCAAACAGACACGCCCCCTTGCTCCACACAGACACACCTCCTTGCTCCACACAGACATATCCCCATGTTCCACACAGACACACCCCCTTGTTCCACACAGACACACCCCCTTGTTCCACACAGACACACCTTGTTCCACACAGACACACACCCTTGTTTCAAACAGACACATCCCCTTGTTCCACACAGACACATCTCCTTGCTCCACACAGACACACCTTGCTCCAAACAGACACATCCCCTTGCTCCACACAGACACACCCCCTTGCTCCACACAGACATATCCCCATGTTCCACACAGACACACCCCCTTGTTCCACACAGACACACCTTGTTCCACACAGACACACACCCTTGTTCCACACAGACACATCTCCTTGTTTCAAACAGACACACCTCCTTGCTCCACACAGACACACCTTGCTCCAAACAGACACATCCCCTTGCTCCACACAGACACACCCCCTTGCTCC
>JBDFRD010005783.1:0-16222 GCA_039654405.1 Bullina lineata | reverse complement strand
CCACCCCCCACCCCCCTTTTGAAATCCGCCTAAAAGCCCGATACGGCTAAGAACACGGTAATCGTGCCTCCCGAGGGGCGGGTTCTTAGGCGGAGACCACTGTATCAAGTGAAATGTTCTTTGTGATTAAAAGAACATTGCTAAATTATCAATTTTAAAGAAATAAGGAGGGAACTTTTTGGGGGCAAAGTCCCTTTGGTGAATGATCAGGAATCCGTTCTTTCTTATTAATCTTATAACTAAGAAAAAGTATTTTCGAGCAGAGGTTTCTTATCGGTCCATGCATTTCACATAGACACCAATAATAAAAAAAAAGAATTATGTTTTTGTTTTTTTCTCTACTTTCATTTCAATAATTTCATGAGCAGAGTAACTCTGGCTTTCTAGATTTAGAGCCTTGTAAAAGTGCATGTATTGCCAGTTCTTCATCATTTAGATTTGGTTTGTAATGGTGCTGAGGTTATGATAATTAAATTATATTTGTACTTCAGTTTCACAGAATAAACAATACACCTGTCTTCAAGAGGTTTATGTTTCTAGAATACAAAATCAAAAAATCATACTTTGAATCAAATTTATTCTTTTTTACCTTTCAAACGTGTTAAATTAAATTATGAGAGGAATTGCAAAAGGCCTCGGGCGTCTCTTCGTACGAAAATCAGTCTTCTTGACCAGAGTTGTTCTTTGTGAAAAAGATTGTTATTGTGTACAATGTCATAAATAATATGTCAAGGAGGCAGCTAATTATTTTTTCACTTTCAATAAAAATTGAGTTTTTCTGATTCAGTAAATATTGTTCTTGAGTCATCAGTGTAACAACTGATGTTTGGTTGGAAGTTTTTCTGCCACAATTTGAGGAAATTGAAAATTACATTTTCTCTATTGAGATTTAGACACTGAAATAAACTTAATAACATGTATACATGATGTATAATCATAAAGGGCTAAAGTGTAGGCGGGTTATTTCACAATACAGAGCAAAAGAACTGAGATTGATATTGCACTGTTGGCTTTTTTATGAATTTCTGTCTTCAACTGTCTCATCTACATTAACTTTATGCTATAATACTTTTGCCATCATGTGTGGATATCACTACCTTTGAAAAAAGAAAGAGCCTTAAACTGAGAGATCAAAATATTCACACAAGGAAAGAGAACCTTTGAAAAAAAATGTGGAAAGGGGGAAGGATTTTCTTATCAAATTTCTTACATTTGACTGATGTTAGTAGCATTGCATGATTGCTAACATAATTTGGGTACATTCTGAAGAAAATTCACGAAGAACTTGGAAAAAGTTTGTGAGAATAGTACTTAGTAGAGAGAGAGGTAAAAGTGAATATATTTGAAAGACTGATCTGATAATGATATTACTGCTTCTACGATTAAGTAAATTATCTGAAGTCCTCAAATTAAATGTGAACTTGAAATCACTGGGTGACTGTTCTACGATTTCTTTTTGCTCTCAAACCAGACTTGTCATGTATTTTGCACAACTTTTGACAGACACGTATACCAAATCCATGGACATGAGCTTGGATGGCCGTTAAGATTGAGGTCAGCATCCAGGAGGGGATGATGCACCTCTTAGTAATTAGCATTATACGGGTATCCAACTCAGCATTTTTCTTTTTGCCGAGTCTATGAGTCTAACATCAATATGACAAAATTTTACATTCCCTTTCACAATATCAGGAACAAAGCAAAGATCTTGGCTTCAAGGACGAAACTTCAACAATTTCTACTATACGTGGCTGTGGCATAGAAAATACAGCACAGCAAACACTGAATCGATGATTCATAATACTAATAAGCAAAAGAACAAGCCGGCTCGAGAGCCAATGCGACTAGAAAAGGCAGTCAACATCCAGAAGCATTTGTGATGGTTTCAAATACACATGTATTGTGCCCTATGAATACATACTGTAGTTCAATTGGATATTGCTTTAAAATGAACAACCATTCTTTGTTCCATGAAGTTCTACTACCTTGGTATACTGATTTGTTTGGCATTTTCCTGTCTAAAAGAGTTTTCCCACAGGTATAGAAAAGTCTCAGACCTTTGCAATTGTAAAGTGTTTACATAGCATCAACAAATTATATACTGACTACATGTATTAGTTTCTGCATCAAAATAAATCTCTGGATTATTTATTTCTCGACAATTTCTGTAACGTAAGGTTCAAAAAATGCCACTCTTCCACTTTCATCAAGTCTCAATTCCAGAATACACAGACAAATGATTTAAAAATTAACTTTGAAAAAGAAGAGGATTTGATGGACTCTCAACATAACTTTTAAAAACTGAAATGACCAACTTTCAGGACAACAAAGTAGAAAAAAGAAACGCCAATAAGATATAGCAAATAAATCATTGTTTTAATTTTTTTTTTAGATTGATGACATCCATGTTATATTTAGAAATGAGTTCTTTGTTAAGCAAAAACTTCCATTAAGCTCAACCAAGAACAAAACATAATATGAGTGAAACAAAAAGAACACTTCAAGCAAACCATATAATATTATATCTGCTATAAAGTTATGGCATGAAAAAAGTAGGCATCTTGTGGTTAAAAAAAAAAAGAAAAAAAAAAGCGACACATTCAGTCAACACCACACAAACATTTTCTTTTCCAGTGCAGTGATACAACCAAGAAGGAATAACCACAGTATTAACAACACAAAACTGAAACAGGATTACGGGGTGGATACTAGTCCAGGAAATTATGAAAAGCACAAAACCCTGCAATTTAAACAGCCAAATATATAAGCTTATTCAAACAACTTTGTATCCTTGCAAATGGAACTGTTTTAAAAGATATATGCGTGCAATAAGTAATCTGTCATTTCCAGTGGCTTCTTTAGTTGTTCCTCGTTTTAATTTAAATGCGGACAATGGAAACCCCTACAAAAAAACAACAACCCATCAATAAGCCTAACAAATACTACCGAAAGGTCACTTCTCATATAGTTGGACCAATACACATGGGGCATCATTTGACGCCTGTCATAGAATCGGAGGTTTGACCATAGATGCGAGTTAATGGAGGAAAATGGTAATGACAAAGTGTAAAAATTATGAAGGTAAATAAAAAAAAAAATGGCCCAAACTGCACACTTCATGGGAAATTCACTGCCAAAGCACTGCACACATTGAAATTCTAAATTACATTTTAATTTTACTTTTATCTTTTTGTGTGTGTGTGTGTAAGATCTCTATGGCAACTCATGCATAGCTGTGACGAAGAGACATCTGAGGTTACATACAAATCGAATCAATATTACATGTTTACTTTCCCATGACCTGAGCAGCCTTTGGTTGATCGAAAAGAACATTATGAGATGTGTGTTACATGATTATACCCTGTTTGATCAACATGTTAAATGTTTGCTAAAACACTTGGTAATTAATGCAAAAAAAAAAATATATTTTTTAGAGCTGTTCTCAAAATGAGGTAAAGCTCCCAGGTGTTCACAGTTGCATATTATTATGATTAGAGAATCTAAATGATGAAACATTTAATACAAATAGAACTAACCTTGCGAAGGAAAACCATCCCAATGCACCCCAATAATGATTTTTGACAGGGGAGCAAGTTTGTAGAGATGGGGGGATGCTGCTCATTTGGACTTTTTTTTTCTTTTTTCTTTTAACTCACAATTACAGTGGTCGTTTCAAATTGTCAAAGGCTCACAAGCTTCACAAGTTGAGAACACTGAGACGGGAACAACAGGTGCATGTAAAATCCACAAAAGAAATAAAATTATCACAGGTAAGATAACACAAGATACGAAATGAACATTGACTCTTTTAAGAAAAATCAAGATTTTGGGTCAACTATTTACCAATGCTCATTGTTTCTTGCAAATTTACAAAGGAGCAAAACCTTATGGACCCAGAGACATAATATCAAATTTGGAGCTAAGTGGAAGCAGGGGAAGGGAGTGTGGGATATAAAGTTTTGTAAACAAAATTACAACTGAATGGTAATGGATTTCAATTTAAAATAACCCTGACGTTTATTCCCAATAACAAAATATTTTAAATCAGTTTAATTTAAAATTTATCGCATTTCATTTTAACCAACGCCCTTCGATGTTTCCCTAAAATGCAATCTATGGGGTGTCAAGCAAATGCCCAAACCAATGACATTTTCTAAAATCATGAACACTAAGTGTTGCCCATGTAATTAATTCAGTCTTCACAACTACCGTGTTTCACAAAACAAGTTACAAAAATATACACCTTCACATTAATTTCATGAACACTTGTGTGAAAATACAGCATTAAATCATTAAGACACTGATGTACATGTTGTCTGGAGTGTGTACCAAACAGCACTATTGTATGAAGCTTTGTCCATGTTAAGTGCATTATTAACCTCTAACTGGCCAATTGGATCTGTTAAGGGAAAACATTACACTCACACAGCATTTCAATTTGAAACTATTTTCGCTTTAAACTGCAGAACTTATTTCAAGTCTGATGAATAGGGAAAACAATTTTTTCTTTGAAAACATCAATCCTTAGGTTAAAAGTGTAACCATAACCTTTACACTGTTTTTTAACTTAGATTTATTCCTATCTTTCCGCCATTTTCTTCAAAACAATTTCTTAATATCTTGTGAAGGCACTGAATTTATTGCATGTAAAAGAAATGCACTTCCTGAACTTATGCTGTTGCTTTTAAGACTAGTGAAATATGTATGCATAAAACATATGTGTTACACATACACAGTATTAAAAAAAAAAATGAGGAAAAATACAGAGTACAGAATTGTAAACTCTGATAAATGGGTAGCAAATAAGACAACAGTCAGAAAATAAACTTTCTTCAACTTCCAGAAAAAAAACTTGAACCTTGGTTGGACGGCATGGAACATTAGTAATCAAAGTTCCGTTTTGTCTCTCTTACCAACATTTCAGTTCACAGTTCATAGTGACATAAAATTGAATACAATAACAGATGGGTTGAGTCTTAAACCTGCAGAATCTACAATGAGAAATAAATAAATATAATAATCTGTGGAGATTTTTAAAAATCTTAAGAAGGCAGCATAAACACAAATCTTACCCTTTTAATACTTCTTGCTGGTACTGATACACATTTAAACTCCTCTAAAAAGTCTTAAAAGAATTAAATCCATGTAAAGAATTGGGAAAAATGTCCCAATTAGTTGGGACTTGCACGTAACCAATAAGACTTGGAGTTGGATGCTCAACTTTTTTTCTGTTTTTTTTTTAAAGGATTAGTTAATTTTTGTATTACGATAGTATGGCAGACCCCTATTCTTAATTTCAATGTCATCACCTTTGACTTTTGTAAAAGAAACAAAAAAGACTTACCATTTAACAATACATGCATGTCACAAAGCATGTTTAAACCATATACCTAAAAGAGTCTCCAGTTTATTATGACAAATGCCTTCCAAAACTTAAACTTCACTTGTAATATTCACTCAACCTGGGTTATTATATATTGCATGTTAGCTTCCTTCATAATGCACCATTTAAAATCATCATACAACATATTATAAATCATGTTAAAAAGAATGTGCAGAAATTTAGGACTCTCAAGTCGGAGGCACCTGAAGTGAGACAGAAAGGAGAATTAATGAAAAAAAATCTTGCTCTTTCTTCCACAAACGCATGTTATGTACATGCTAAGGGCGACCACAGAAAGGCAGCACATAATAAGCGCCCATAGGAGCACGCATAGTATACTACTCAGAGGGTGCACTCAAAGGCCACAGATTGTTTAGTGGCGCCCCCCTCGCTCCTTGCCCCACTGACCTCAATCACACTCGATGTGTCACGTGGAATATGTCCTTTTCCGATGAAGATGTTACTGTTCGATAAGTGTTTTGACAAAAACATTTTTTTTTTAATTAATAGGAAAATCAAAATTCTGCTCCATCGACTTTCATAATTTAAGGTCACTAATTTCAAATTTCCAATTTGATTTTCTCTACTATCTTTCCTGGCTTCGATAATGTCAGTTTTAAAAATCCACTAGTCCAGCTGTGTGACGTCACGTTCTCGTCATATGGTCAGTGAACACTCACACAACTCCTTGTCGTCTTCAAAATTGGCCAATTCGGTGAGATAGGAATTAATATGTTATTCCTATGAAATTCCACATGACTTACCCATGGCTTACTGTGTGCGATTAGTGGGACTGAATAACACTAGCACCATTTCTAACGCTTACAGCGCCTAGGGACTCGGAGAGGGAATTCAGCGGCCTTTCTGTGGTCGCCCTAAGACAGGAAACAGAAACGCTCAAAGCCAGTTTTCAAAAGGGATACATATTTCTTTCATTCTTTTTTTTTTTAAATCCCTTACTGTACTGTAACTTTGCACAAAATGTGTTGTCATCACCAAAAGACCATCACCATCATATGTCAAAAGACCTATCAGACACCCGAGGAAATAAAAGTCAATTTCTCTAAACAAAATTGACGGGGTAGGAAAAAAAAAGTCATGAGGTGAACATCCAGACATGTGTCATGTATAAAAAAAAAAATCTATTATTACAGACATTTTTGACATTTGATAGTGTTGGCACACAAAAAATGTTATATCAAATGATTACAGCTAAAAGCATAATATATCCAATTCTCCAACAGACAACACTAACCATCTGGAGTGCTTTCAACAGCTGCTGTTCCAAGATATCAGTAAAACACATGAAGCTAAAGCACCAAGCAAAATAAAACAAACATTTTATTTACGTTCAAGTTATTGTTCAGAAATGCATAGAGAGAGGTTCTACAATAGTGAAAGTGCTGCCTAGATCCTCAAGACCGAACTCGCTTTTTGCTTTAATAATACAATACATGTAGAGTTGCAAATACATATATATCAAAGATGAGTTTCTTATAGTACAACGCAGAAAAAATAAAAATTGGAAAAAAAAAAAAAAAAGAAAAAAGAACAAGGAAAATGTTGAAGAAAGGTGAAACATTATAACTGATAACAAGCATTCAAAAACCCTTTTAACCATTACTTACACTGAGATTTTCAGCTTACTTCAGTAAAACAAGGCCATGACAAACTTGTCATACACAACAACACAGCTAATTAGATTCCATTATGTTCAAACAGCAGCTGAATAATCTTATTACCAGTGTCCCTTTGTTTTTTTTAGCATAGGCACAGCCTTTCTTAGTCATTATGACGTAAATTCACTGGGAGATTGCATGTAGTACTTTTATGACTATGACCATTGTTAGAGACCCATTCTTGTATTAATTTCTTATGTTGCTTTTGCTGTCATCGGGAGCCACAATGTAAAGCAAATCTGCCTGTAGTTATAAATAAGGAGAATGCACAACTCTGAGCAATACTGACTTTTCCACAAAAATACCATTTTGTATTGTCCTCTTGGGAAATACCGGTACTATACTATCAACTACAGATGGATCACTAAAGGTGATTTTATTTTATGATGCCAATAAGGAAAGCACACTCCGCAAATGAACCTTACATTACGTCCATACAATCCAACACTGCAAAGTTTCTACTGAATAAATTTACCCTTCTTTCTTGATGAAATTTTGCATTCTACTCTTCCATTGTTGGATTGTTAAATTCGCTCATTTGTATTAATCTAGATCATACTTTGTGTCTTAATAAATAAGGAAATCTGACTGTCGACAAGGCACTGAGTCCACTCAAGGTAAAAGATGGTAGTAACATCTAGAAACTGTAGGTATATTTTGAATCCCCAATTTTTGTCCCTTTTTCTTGTAAATAAATTTCTGATATAATGACACTGATCAGGCTAAAAAGACAGCTGGACAGATGTAAGTCTAAGTATGTAGTATCTGTATTTGTTAGACTATCACATGTTACATATCAAACAAATGTGATGAAGAATGCTCAGTATGCACACTAGCTAGCCTAGGCTTTGAACTACAAGTAGGTCTACTAGTAGTAACAGTATCTAGGTGAAAGACAAGTTGTTCCCCCTCCCACACCTAAGTTTAGATGCAACAAATTACAAAGAAAGTTAAGAAAGGCCTACTCAGAAGTGAATTGAATCTTATCAGAGTAATTGCTGTTTATTCAAATAATAAAACTTTTACAACGGTTTCTATCAGAAGGAAGAGAAAAGATCTAATGTCTCTCACACACACTAAGCAGCATTGAAAGTAGAGGTAGACAGACATTAAAACAAAGGCACAGACAGACCTTAATTTTTTCTTTTCCTCTTTAAAACAGAAATGAGGCAAATCAGTAAAAAAATTCATTTCTCTGAGCTCCACCATATTAGATTGATTATACTACTTCCCTTCTTATTCCTTCAACAGGCATTGTGTTGCTAACATAATAAAGTGCAAGCTTGTCTCTGTTTCTAGATTACCGTAAGTGCTAAAGACCCAACAAAGAAATCAATATATGTCTTCACACCAAGTGGCCTGGCTTATAAGGCTTCAAATATTTTAATATTTATTCCGTTCTGAATCTGCATATTTACTTAGCAATAGTTAACTTTTCAGAATAATGTACAAATCATTAGGAAAATATGGTTGTATCTAGACTCTATAAAAAGTGAAAATTTAAAAAATATATATATAAAGAGAGAGTGAGAGAAGATTAAAAACCAAGATTCAGTTTGTTCATGTCCAATGAATCTGCAACAAAAGAAGTTACCCTGATCAAGTACAATAATTTAAAAATTTGTGACAGAAAAATGCCAATAAGTATAAGCTGAATAGACACGCTTCGGGCGATGAGAGCGGATAGGCTTGGCCTGCTGAACAGGGGTGGGGTGATGATGAGGCAGAGGGAACGCAGCTTTGCTTTCCACCACGGCTAGAGCGGATAGACTTGGCCTGCTGAATGGGGGTGGGGTGCGGCGATGGGGCAGAGAGAACACGGCTTTGCTTTCCACCATGGCTAGGGCTTAACTCTAGAACAAAGGCAGGGCGGCTGACAATGTTTCTTGCGATTTAGGCGGCGGCTGCTTAAAAAAAAAGAAAAATTCAGTTGGGTAAGAAGACTGTGTTCTTAGCCGGATTTTTAAATTCAAAACGGGCTCTTATGTGGACGAATTATAAAGGAAAATTCCGTTTCAATAGACAGGTGGGCTCCTATGCAGAGACCACTGTATTTCACTTATTTTTAATGAAGAAAAAAACAAAACAAAGAATTTTAACCCAAACACTTAGAAAGAGGTAGCTTTACAGTTTGCCCAGAGGAGTCAAATGTATATAACCCCCAGGGGAAAGGCTGGAGAAAAGGTGAAATTGTCAGAAACAAAGCTTGTATTCTAATCCAGATACAACGCAATTTACTATTTCACTTGCATGAAACTGTTCAAGAAGAAACTAGATTTTTCTAACCATTCAATAAAGGAATGACTAAATCAAATCACACAGCAGACCGTAGTATTACAAGTTAAAACATAGGTACTCTTACTTAGCATTAACACTCGGAGATCAGCTTTTAATTCAAACTCTTTTCTAGACTGACACAGGTTTGATCGATTTATGACCATGTCTTTAATCTTATAGGTTTATATTTATTAATTAATTTTTAAAATGTTATTCCTTATTATCTCATAATTTAAATTATTGGAAGGCATATCAATAGAAAATTAAATCAACATTGAATAAAAAAACAAACAAAAAACTCCACTGCTTTTGTTTTGCATGTAATTAATTATTCTTCAGCATGATCTATACTAAGCAGTACATTTAAGTACATTAATAATGTGATTCATGACAATGTATGTTTGGTTTCGCTGGCCAAAAGTCTATCTTCTGTAAAAAAAATACACAGCATGTCATGCAGGCTGAAAAAAAAAACCCAGTTATATCATTTCTGACAGTGCAGCACCAAGCTTACACACATATAAAATAAATTTAAATTGTCGTTTCTTGTGATGCAAACAAGAAATCAAAGCAAGCCATCTTGAGTTGACTTCTCTTAAAAGGACAGTTCGTGAAAGGGTATTTCATGAGATTGAAAAAGAAAAAAAAAAAAACCCAGTCTAGACAAGTATAGTTACACCAGTACAAAAGGAAACATTCAACTTTCAATTCAAAATTATAACCAACATCAAGGCAAGGCACTGATATTCACAAATCAAATAGTCATTAGGAAAAAAAAAAAAATCTTTGAAATGTTTGAAGCAAGTCAACAATCTAATTTTGATCCATTCAACATACATTCTTCAGACATAATGTGAGTAAATATAGAAATAGGAGAAAAAGACTTTCTAAAATGCAATGAAATCAGTGAAAAATAAGATTTGCACCGAAAGGCCATGATATAATATGAAAGACATAAAAAAAAGATTTCAGAATTCAGCTGATTCTGTAAATAATCTGATTAATAATCTAATGAGTTGATGTTTGCTTCATGGAATCTATGTAATACAAAGCAAGCACAAAAACAACAAATTCCTTCTCTTCTCATTTAAATTAGAGGGACTTTCACCGAGGAAAGAAGATAATACCTCAGTGCTCTAGTTTTGATTTGTACACCTCTATGGACTGATGGCGTTTATCATCACATGACAACTTGAGCAGTAGGTTTGTTTGTTTTCTCTGTAAAAATGTGTCTAACTCAGTAGTTCAGCCATCATAACAACATGGGCAAAAACAAATTTGATCTGTACTTGATCAATCTGTGTAATATTTCCTTTCTGAACGTAACACTCTTTGTCAAACCTAAATTTAAGAACGATACTAGACTTTTGAGTAAAGATCCCCTTTTCCATACAAAGACAAGCAATATATAATACATGAACAGGCATACTAAAGATTGTGGTTTTAGATAACATGATAACACTAACATTACTAGCAAAGATCCCAGAATATAATATCATTAATAATTGCATGCATTTACTCTCTTAGGTTTGAGACTAAAATGAACTTCTCAGCATAACTAACATTAAGCTATTGAGTGTGCAACAAACTTTTAGTATCTTGTATAAGTTTTTCAGCTCTCTCACTATTTGCAAGAAATACATTTCTAAGCTATTGTTCTCAGATTACTTACAACAGGATCCATTTGCTTTTTTCTTATTGTTGCAAGCTAAGTAAAAATTAAAATACAGTTGTCTCTGCCTAAGAGCCCGCCATTCTCGTGAAACGAAATTTTTCCTATATAATTTGCCCGCTTAAGAACCCGTTTTCAACTACAAAATCCGCCTAAGAACACGGTATCCTTACCTGACAGATTTTTTTAAGCCACCTAAACCGCCAGAAACACCGTCAGTCGCCCTGCTTTTGTTCTAAGGCTAGACCGTAGCCGTGGTAGAAAGCAAAGCCCTGTTTTCTCCCCCTCCCCCCCGTTTTGTTCCTTTAAGCCTATTTGCGTCGACGCATCGTTTTTCATTGAAATCCTTCTAAGAGCCCACTCCGGGTAAGAACAAGGTCATCGTGTCTCCCGAGGGGCGGGTTCTTAGGCAGGAAAAAATTAAAAGCACTTTTATCTTAAAAAAAAAAAATCAATGATATATATCAAAGTCTATCTTCTTCTGCAAAGTCAAAATGAATAACCACATGTTTTGTCAGTGATTTACAGCTTAGAGATCTTACGACCTAAATTTTGGCTGCATTTTTATTTTCCTTAGAATGTATGAATAATGTCAACTCGTTACTAGTCCCATGATACTACCAGTGGTGATATAATTTTTGCATTCTGTGCTTCTAAGTGTTTTGTTTTCTCCTATTTTGTATAGTACATCTAAAAAGGGAAATTTGTATTGAATAGATAACATGCACTAAAAATTTAACATTTGATCAGTGTCATAGAATTGAGAATAAAACCAATACATTTTTGTCCTTGAGTTTCTAGTTTTCTCCTGTCAAATGTATCTTCCAAAATATCCTCAACAAAACAAATATAAAGCCCAGCCTAATGATCATTTGAAACCTCGCACAAAAGCATTTAATGTTCGAACAGCAAATTAAATTTCATATTACACCCACCATCTCTTCTGTTAAAAAAAATTGAATATAAATAAATAAAAAAACCTTCACTTAGTCGCATCATGGTCTCAGCATTTACAACCAAAGAATTCTGAGTTCCTAACCATCCTACTCCTGGAATAGTGTCCATGACAGAAAGACATACACAACTCTTTTTCTCTCTTCCAACCCTGGATATGAGAATATTCTGGGAAAGTAATGACAGACTAGTAGTAGTATCCTCCCTAGGAGGTAATCTAGTGTTCTGTTTTGCAACATGTTCCTGTAAAAAGGATGGCAACTCTTTGAGGCCAGGCCTTGAACTTGAAGGAACTTTACTTTTTTTTCGTCACTTGCGAAAATGCAAATTAATGGAAAAAAACAAAACTGTTCCACAATATATTAACAACTGTAACTGATACAAATGCACACATTTTAAAATGAAATCGTTCACTCTCAATGGACAAGTCACAACTGATATTGCACTGCAGTTAGTTGCAAGTGAAGAAACATTATCTCTTTAAAACTGCTCATGTCTACAAGTCATAATAAAAATGGCAAACGCAAAAATTAAGAAAGCCCACATCCAAAACAACACCAAAACACAAAACATAATATGCCCATAATGAAGACAGGTAATGTTAATGATTACCTCATCAGTGAGATAGTTTTCAACTTAACAATCATTCAGCATACAATTCCCCACATCAACATGTAAACTAATCACATATCAATCAAAACAATATAAATGACAAGGTTCTAAGTAACTGTGTATATAGAGCTCTTTCAAAATGAAACTACTTGATTTGATCACAATTAGTTTTATACATCATACAAGTACATTTTAAGTGCAAGGATGACTTGTTAGCAACAGTGTTCTCATATATTTTTGCAATTTAAGTCATCAGAAGTAAATGGCTGTGGGTAGTCAATAACAATTCTGTTAAAGAGAAAAATGACACACAAAAAAGTCGACTTGGAGATTTAATTTTCATCACAATTCAGAAGTGTTCTCTTTCATCTGATACATAAAAACCTTATTTTTTAAATGAAACTTCAAAAGTTCATTATAAAACTTTGATGCCCTCCAGCCAAGAAATCTCGTAATTCCCATTTTTTCTTTCTTTTTAAAAAAGTCAAGTAAGTCGTACACCTGTTAAAATATTTCCTTCTGAAATTTATAATATTTCAAAATAATGATAATTTTCACTAGCACTTTCACTTCATAAGCAATGGAATATATCAGGCATCGATACAATATATGAAATGCTCACATTAAATTTTGAATTAGATTCTTGATGCAAAATTAAAGATGTTTTCATATTTTTGTTATAAAAGGTAAGAGCTTCTCAACAGTCACATAATGGACGCAACTACTTTCACTTTTTTCACTAAAATCATATTGCACATAAGAAAGCTTATAACTTCATTTGTTCCATGCTCTCAATAACAATAATTCATAGAAAAATAACCATTCTGTGTCAATGTATAATTTGACTATTTACTTTAAATATGAATTTGAATGGCAGGAAAGAACAAAACACTGGTCAGGGTATCTTATGACATTAATGCATATTTTTTTTACCAAGTTACATTGTAAAATTATGCGAGGCTGTCATTAATTTCACAAGGTCTTTCACCCAGAGTTACTCCCAACAGATAGAAAAGAAAACAAACAGAGAAACAAACAAACTCAGTAGTAACTGCTTTCATTACACAACATTATGATCAAATTTTGCAATCTTAAAATTTGCTCTCCTTGTATTAGTGTAAAGAGGAAAAGGAGTTTCTTTTTTACTACAAAAGAGATAGAAAGATCACTGTAAGTGCAGCAACCGCCTGCAATAAACCTGGGAGCTGCAAAAAAAATTAAAGTAGAGTCAGAAACATTTTGAGCATTTACACAACGATCAAAATGTGAAGAAAGGCATTAAAAGATAATGGTGAAGACTTTTTTATCAATGCTTGAAAATTAATCTTTACCGATATAAAATTTCCACCGGAAGGCCAAAGGTAAATTATAAAACATCACCAACATTTGTTTTATGCTTATTATCAAACATAATGTATATTTGCTCTTAAGTGAGAGAGGAAAAGAAGAAACAGAATAAAAAATTTGACATGAACATTTAGAGAATAATTGTTTAGCACATAACATTAATGTTATTATACAGGTTTATAAAACGAAATGAACACATTAAATACTAACATCTTTTCTTCTTTCTCCCACAACATAACACCAACATGTTAGTACTGAGTCTCTTCAATCCAACCCTTCAGAGTAGTAGGCAATGGCAGTTGTTGTATGTGGTCATAGCGAGTATACTGGCGAATAACAAAACGGCACAGGTATTGAAGTGATCTGACATGCAAAAACCTTGAAACCGGTTTTGTAAGTCTACTTGGAAACTGAGGTGCACCAGGAGAGTGTGATCTTGAGTAGTACAATATTCCACTTTGTGAGTCGTTCATGGAGTGTTCTATTAAGTCAACAATAGAAGGATAACCTTCTGTATCAGGCTGTGCATAGAAACTGAACATGCCATTGCAATGTTCTATTCGAGTATGCAAAGTTTGTCCGTATGATCGAAAGCTAAGGCTGAGTAGATATCGCTCATCTGAACTGTCTCTGACAAGAAAAGCCCCATCAGGTTGATTTGTCAGTTTGTCCTCTGCCTCATTTCGAGTGATTGGACCCCAGTACCAACCAAATTTTGACAGACGAAATAGTTCCTGTGTCAAACTCCATTTTGGACTTAAAATTTTGGTTTGTTCTTTGGCTGAATCACACTCTACACATTCGGTCAATTCATGGGTGGCGGCTGAATTGTAAGTTTTATTTTCCTTTTTGATAACACAACTTGTCAAACCTGCCCTTCCAGAATTTGTGCCGTCACAAACAATATTGACATTGTTACAGCGAGTTGATTCCACATTAAAACAGGAAATATCTTTTGAAACACAGCCAGGTTTATCCTTTATTGCTTCTGAATCACGATGGTCAGTGTTGGAATGCCATTCGTTGAATTTTGGTGACATATAATTTTGTAATGAAGAGTTGGAGACAGGTGAGCTTGAACATGAAGATTTATCTCGAGACAATTTAGATTGGTTCTTCTCTTTCAATCGTGTGCTTGCCAGATTGGGGGTCAAATTAGGAGTCTGACACTCTTCAATGTGTCCATTGCACTCAGCTCCCTCCGATTTCCTTAGAGATGAAAGGCGTCTTCTCAAATTTCTAAACAATCCCATTTTCTCTCTCTTCCTGTGATTGTGATGATGGCTCACATTTTCCTGCTCATCACTACCTGAGGCAATGTTATGTGGACACCTTTCTGATGACCTTGTACGAGGTCTGGACTGATCAGACAGATCTAAGGTCTGAATTCCTACCATAAATTCTGCTGCAGTTGGTGAGACACCTCTGTGTTCATGCAGCTGCTCCTGGCGATGCTGTGTCTGATGATGAGGTGAAGTCCGTGAGTGGACTTGGTCTGCTGCTTCTTCCTCACCCTGCAATCCACCTTCGTTTCGGTGAGCATGTGAATTTATTTTCAGACCTTTGATGCCGATTCTTTTCATTGTCGTAACAAACAATAATAATCAATGCAAAACATATTTTCCTTGATGAGAAAACAGAGAATTCAAGACGGAGTGTATCGTTTTGTTGAAGGTAACCTGATTAAAAAAAAAGGATAAAATTTTACGTTCCTACACCATGCGCATGCGTCAAACAGATTTCCGCTTTTTCATTCAGAAGTAAATAAATACCTCTAATTATAAAAATTACGATACAATACATTTATAAATTTCTTGCTTCAACTCTTTGATATTACTCAATCAATTTTCTCGGCATCAATTTTTTGAAAAATGACAAAAAAATAAGTACAACTTTGTTTACATTTTTTACTGCCGAACTGCAAAATGGCTGCCCACAGTGACGATTCCGACGAAGAGGAAAGTTTTGTTGTTTTGGGTACACCAGTTCCTGAGTTACTAGAAGGTAATCAATATCGTCTTATCATGTTTTCTTTATTGGTGTTATACGTTTTAACAATTGCAATGTATAGATCTTATTATCGTGTAGACTAGATTTGTGCAATGCCCTCCCTCATCTCATGAGTGTGGTGTAGCTTCTCACTGACGACAAAGACAAAGTGACAAAGTTTGAACAAAGTAGAGGTTAGTTGGCCTACAAAGTTATGGGTAATAGTGCACTTGGCACTCTTCGGATACTGTGGTCCCTCGTTTTGTTGACATCCGGGACTCGGAAAGGTCAAACTAATTGATGTGCCAG
>JBDFRD010005672.1:2912-14081 GCA_039654405.1 Bullina lineata | reverse complement strand
AATTAAAAGCGAGATCTAACCTCCATATTGTAGTCTCTGATCGGATCAAATGTGGAGAAGGCGTAATTACTCAACAGCTTTTCAATAATGCTGCTAGCATTTCTGATAGAAGGCAAGAAACATGGGCATATTTATTAATATTCATCTCTATTCTTTGACTTACTTCACTTATGCCTCTTGATTCCTTAAGGAACATAGGGCCGCAATCTATATTCTTTACATTAAAGTAATAATTTGGATTATTTAAGCTTCAAAGGAATAAAATGTAAGATCTTATAACCGAATTCATAAAAATTCACAATAATTTAATTTCACATTATCCTATTCATATTGAAAAGACAGTTACATTCGCCAGTTTAACAACTTCATATTATTTGTACTTTTTGTTTTTTAACACATAAAGCAAATAACTACTATAGACATAAAAAATATTTCTTCTTCCTCTATTTTATGTAAAACAGAATTCCTGTGATCAACGAACCCTTTGAGAAACGCTTAAAAACAAAAGAGAAGAAACTCAACCAACATTCAACTCCCCCTATTTCTCAAGCCCAGTGCTGATCATTATTTACCCGTTGTTCCTAATAAAATCCACACTGGATTGCACCAGGGCAAACTTGGAGAGGATCTCATGATGCTGAAAATCCTGACACTGTTCCCACAGACGTACAATAGTAGCTTGGGCAAAGATACGGGTGTTGTAGCGATGAGCCATTGTCCAAGGTAGGATGGTCTGTAGGGCCTCCTGGTAGTAAGACAGCTGAAAGGTAAGAACGGATAGAGAATGGGTTAATTTACACATAAGAAAAGGACAGGAAAATCAAGAGTAATGACATTCCCTAAATTTGGAAAAAAAAGGCCAGAATACGTCGCATTTTCTTGAAAATTAAGATCCAATTGTCTCTCATGTTCTAAGTTTCATTTTTGTTTCTTAAAATGATTATTTTTTAAACAAAATATCATTATGTAAACAGAACTAATCCGAAATCATGGACTGAAATGAAAACTCATACATGCAAAAAATAGAAAATGGTGTATAGTGATTTTCCCAAGGACACAACACAGTCGCCGTCCGGATTCGAATCCATGACCCTTGCCTTACAGATACATTGCTTTAACTGCTTAATTACCTTACCACCAGAGACATACTGACAGCCTCTAAATCAAATATACCTCTTACAATTGATTTTCTTAAAACATTGTCCACAATCACACTGTCATCCATACCTGCTGACTGGGAGGCAGCTTTTGACCCAGCAGTGTGGAGATGAAGAAAAGAGAGCACACACACATGCTACACTTGCTGTCAAGCTGCAAACAAACAAAAGGTGCAGGTTATTCATCTTTTCTCAACCATATACAGGATTTTAAACACATATTATTCAAAAACTTCATTACCATCACTAGAGAGAGATTAGATGAACAGTATGTATAATATCTATCATGATTATTGTAGTGTGCTTCCACTATAGGTTAAGTAAAACATGTTTAGATACAGCAGAACTTCAACAAGAGCAAAAAAAAAAAAAAAGAAAAGAAAATGACTGACCTGTGCGAAGACTCTCCACATACCAGCAACATTGCCAGGAAACTTGATGATGATTCGAGCTATAGCCCATTCCAGGTTCTGGCGGACCGAGGCATGACACTCCAGTACCAAGGCTCTCCACAATAGGGACAGAAATTCTTCACAACTTTCCTAAGTAGAGACATAAGGAAAGGCAGACAGAGGTTAAACTACGGAGTCTTTTGGTGACACTGGTTCAACTGAGCTGAGTTGTGTCACACGAGCACGAATCCAATTGGGATAACTGTTGTTTAATGTCAGGAAATGTGGAATGACAAACAGATAGACTCAAAAGAACTTACTATAAGAGTATGCTAAGTGCTTACAGGGGGATATGAAGGAGTTGTAGGTTCAAACATTTTTTTTTTAAGTTAGGACTTGGGGAAGAAGAAGACAAGCGCAAAAAGAAAAGATAAGAAGAACAGAATTAAGTACAGAAAAAAAAAACCCAATGACACAAGAAGAAGTGAGGAAAATAAGAAGATATAAAAGAAAGAAAGGATAGCAGACATCTGTTTGAATTAAAAAATAAATTAGAAAATAAGAAGCATGTGCAATAGGCCAACATGAAACTTAATCACTTAAAGTTTTAAATTATTGTAAAAAAAAAAATTGAAATATAATGAGATAATGTCCATCAACATAACCAAAAACTCAAGATCAAAAAAAAAAATAAAAAAAATAAATAAATCATATGCACATTTGACAAACAATCTCACCTCCTTTATGAAGTCCAAAAGCAGGAGGAAAGAAAGGATCATTCGATGTTTATGTCTGTGAGTTAGATTGTTGGTGAACTGCTTGTAAGTGGTCATTGATGCAAGTTCCAAATACTTTTCCATCAATGATCGAAGGAAGGACATGGCAAAGGCATGGTCAGCAGGCATTTCAGGTTGTAACTTCGACAGCCAGTTCAAGACAATTGCCCGAGTATACAGATCATTCTTTGATGTGCTGTAGGACATTAAAAAAGGAGAAAGTTAAAAATAATATAGATCTAAAGAACAACAAACAAGCAAAAACTACACTATTAACACAAAAAAATAGTTTATACTCATTAAAAAAAAATGTATGGGCCTCTACATATAAAAATAAGCATGACAAATAAGGAATATGGGGAAAATATTTTTTTTAAGTTCACTTTGTACTTTACATTTGAACAATGAAACTCACACTCACCTGGACATGATCTGATTCACTACACAGAAATCTCCAAGATTTTCAATGTAAGCACACACGTCAAGCCACAGTCTAATTAAAAAACAACAAAAGCAATGTAGTTAGAACTGACCTGAATCATTTGTCATTTCCACGGAACAGTAAGAAAGTTGATATCATTTGAAAAATGTTATGTACTTGAAAACAGAAATAAAATCTTAAGAGGGGACAAGAAAAATATAAATTACTATTCAATAGTATTGATCCCTTTTTATGCCACTGTTTCACCATGTGGCTCATTAATTCTGAACACCTATAAATCATTTCTCACCTGCTTAAGTGAAATAATTTCATGTGAACCCACAAGTGACCATAAGTAATGTTCATTTCCTTTTACTATTGACGCTTATGTTTATCAAATATGGATAAGAAAGCCACTACTCAATATTTTATATCTGGAAATGGCAGCGCCTGCTATATAGTACCTTTTTTTTCAAGGCTTCCAGATGCCATCTAACTGTCCTTAAATTCAACGGTAATAAAGAATAGTATGTAAAAAGGATCATTATTTACTCCAGAAATAAATATCATCACTAATAAAAACAACTTTCTTCCAAGAAACATACTCACAACAGTAAGTAGAGCATTTCAAGAACTCAGAGAGTAACAAAGTTGGAGTATACAGATACACAATACAGCGGAAACCACTTATAACAAGATATCAGATACAGCAGGGGTGTTGTTTATCCCCATTTTCACTCTATATAATCATATATAAAGTATAACTGATATAACAGGACTTCAAAATAGCCTAATCGGTTATAAGAGTGATACATGCAAAAAATGCCTGCTCCTAGTCCAGTCTTGGCTTATGCAATTCATTATTTGGCCATCATGGGCCAAGGGAGAGAGGGAAGGAGGGGTGACGCAAGCAATTACTGAGAGCGGGTAGGGGGGTACAGGTGGGGATGATTATGTGTACATGTATTATGCTCCGAAGCGCGAGGCATGGCGTGACACACAGCGATCGCTTTGTCTTTGTCTGTGCAAGCTGGACTGTGGTGTGAGTGGGCGTGAGGTATGAAACAAACCAATCACTAGCATTGACTGGAGTGGCTTCGCTCAGCTTTCATTTCTCATTCCATCATGAGCTTTGCTATCAATAGTACAACACAGCTTGCATCCTCTTACATTTATCATCTCCCTATTTCAATCTTGCCATGGCTTCCTCAACACATATCAAGAGAAAGAGACAATGTCTTGTCTTTGAAGAAGAAAGTAGCCCTCATTCAAGTATTGGAGAGAAAAGAAAAAACTCAGATGCAAATCTCCTGAGAGTTCGACATTCCTGCTGGCTCGATCAACACAATAATGAAAGACAAAGAGAAAATAACGGCGTCCTACGAAAAAGGAGAATTTACACAAGAGAGAAAGAAAATGAGGGGGTATTATGATTATTTGCCCTGAAATTCGGCTATAACAGGAATCAGAAATAACAGGGAAATTGTGCAGGTTCCAGCAATCCTGTCCTATCAGGTCTCTACTGTATTTATCCTATTTTTGCAGCCTAAAAATTTGATTTTTACAACAGCCAAATATGGTAAGTATGAGCTACTCACCGCTCGCCCCTCTTATGCACACCACCTGCTGAGCATGCTTCCACTAGTATAGGGATGAGGCGAATGGCCAGGGCACGGTCTGGGTCAGATGTTAAGATGTGGCCGCACAGATGGTCAAAGACGAGATGCATGATCCCAGACTTATCAGATCCGAGTCTGGAAACTTTCTCTAAGAACTAGAAATTTACGAGAACATTTTATTGTGATATGGGCTTCATTCAAATTCATTTTTTTTCACAAGAAAGATAGTGCTAGTGCCCCTTAAACAAACAGCTGCTATACAGTCAATGCCCCCCATAGCCTACAGTGGAAGAAGGCATGACCCGAAATTTACATAGAGCAATCCTTCTTAATTCACAGTTTCATCAATAGCTTTTACAGTGCAATTTCCCCACTTCATGCTCCATAAAAGCAACAGATGGGGGGAACCCAAATCAACCTTTGCGGGACAAGCTGTAAAAATATTCTCTCGTAAAATATCAAGAAATACCCTCAAATACCAGCTACAGATATGACTGAACTTGCTGGCATTTTCCTTACCTCTTCCACAGCCACGCCCACCTCTGACTCTGGGTCCTGGTGCAGAAGCACCCTGTGCAGGGCCAGGGGAACAAGAGCCTCAAGCTTGCGCCAAAAGAGAACATTCTTCTTCTCCTCCATCACCTCTGACCAGCCTAGTTGAATAAGCTGGACAATCTCAGCTGCTGGTACAGAGGACACCAACTAAAGAAAGGAAGAGTAATGAATGAAGCCATGTATTATTATAATACTACTTATTTCTGAATTTTTCAGCTTTTGCTACTCTACTTTTATACTGACAAAATGAAAGTTCAATTCATTTTCAAGTCTGAGAAGGAAAATTATCTGAAGAAAATTTTGCTCAATCTAAATATAAATCAGAGCTTGACTGAAGCATTTCAGATATTGAGTCCATGAGCCTACCATTGTACCAAAATAATACTGACTTACAAAAATGACACTCTGAGATGTTCCAAAATTAAAAGATACAACATAAAAATATAACATACATGGGAATACGAAACAAAAAAAAAAAAAAATATGAGCAATACAAAATACTGTATAATATTCTATAATAATATAGGAAGATTCAAAATTGTACACAATCATTGCACAGTAAGAAAGGTTTCTCATTTCATTTTGTTTAATTTTCCTTTATCACACACATATGGCCAAGTTTACCTGTGGCATGAGCACAACCACGGCTTGGAAGATAGCAATGTCTGAGCTTCCAGAGCCGATGGACATATCCTCCATTGCGTCACTCAGAACTTGGGACATAGCAGGGACTGAACTGAACTCTAACTGCTGAGTGACAGAGAACTGGAAAAAGTACTTGCGACATTGCCACTTGCTGGAAATATAGTGGCTGATCACTCGGCCAACTTCTGCTTTAGAGCTGGTGTTGGCACTAAAGAAGGAAATAAAACAGAAGAAAAACACACAACTATAGCAAAGATCATGAAGTAAGTTTAAGGGTCTTGTACATATTTTTTGTTGTTGTGACATTTCATAGAAAAATCTTGTTTTGGTGATTAGGAATTCAAGGTTATTATAAGTCTTAACCTTATTAACTAGCTTTAGGAAAGAGTGCAAATACTGACTATTAAGTATTGTAACAAAGATTTAAATTATCAATTCTTTTCTTCATCAAATAAAATTCTCTCATCCCATGAAGGTGTGAAATTTGTCATGTAGGGTACTCAGACTATTAAGTCTAGGCATATGAACTCTATATTGGAGTTCATATGCAGGTCAGTCTTACCACTTATCAATTTCTTACATTAAGTCAGTAACAATATGGGGTAATGGAGCTGGTTGTTCAGGCTGTTAGCATGAGAGTGTGTTTATTATTTCATGTTTCAATAATAAAAATAATAACTAGGAAGGACACCCCAGCATGACTTTGCTTTATTTTACTAGACATTCATTTGATTCTTCAAAACAAAATCAAAAGCCACAATCGCAGAACATAAGAATATAATAAAATAAGGAGCAAATTAACATAAACGCATTTAAAAGCCTGCTATACCTTTGGCCCTTTTTTCTACTGAAAGGTTGAGGGACTTTATCCAAGTTAAGCCTGTCAAAAATAGACTTCATTATGTTTGTGTGATCTGTGGTGCTAACAGTCGGGCAGTGGAGAATCTGTAATAGGCTGGACAGGAGGTGCAAAGTTGACACACTCAGCATATCCGTCTGGGGGGGGGCATTTTGAGAAAAAATATGACATTAAATAAGAGCATCATAATCTGTGTTGGTCATATGATGGTAAAATCTCTTCTGTTGCTTTTCACATTAATTAAGGACTTTTGCTATTGCATGTGCTATTGCTAGTAATTAATAAAGGATCAAATTGTAAGTAAAGTAAAACTAATAAAATTCCTTCAAGGCCTATGAGGCCCCAAGAGCCAGACAATATCCTGGTTTCAGTAGCATGAAGCGGAACAGATGGTTTTTATTTTATTTTCTATCCAGGATGCCTGTCTGCAGGTTTACTTCCCCAATGGAATGCTGTGCCCAATTCACACCTAAGTGAGAAGACGAAAAATTATGTAAAATGTCTTTCCGTTGGCCACAACACTATCACTTCCCGAAATCAATGCCACAAATGATATGGTTTCATACCCAGAAGCTGAATAAAATGCAACAGCAAAAATGCTTAGAAATGGAGTTAAGTTGGTGTTCAAAGCAGATAATTAAAATAACAAAGTTTTTTCTCCCTGTCAGATTAAAATATAAATATAATAAATATAAAAAATATAATGAATAATAAATATAAATATAATAATATATAAATTGCTGCCCCCTCTCCCCTCCTTTTTTTTCTTCTTCAGTATCATGTCATCACTTGTTCAGCTGGTGGGGCTGAAACTGAATGTTTAAAGCATTGGAGGACTCCCGATTCAGAGTGGTGGCTTTGAATCCACATTGTGTCCTTGACATTTTGCACCACTTTTTCTTTCCCACTCATGTGCAAATTAGGTCCTGGCATATTCTGCTGGGAAGTAAACCTTTGATTAACTAGGTCCGAATTAGGAGAGGATGTAAAATCGGGGATAAGCAGTGGCTCTGTGGGTCTCATTGGCCTTGAAGGAACTCGATTTATTAGGCCATCATTAATCTATTTCCATCCTGGTTCTTGCAGTGAACAAATAGGGAAATCTGCGTTTAAGTCTTTTTTCATTCTTTTACCCGAAGAAGTTGAGATCTATTTTCTATATTTTGTTACAAATCGTGGACCTAAAAAAAATAAATTGGGGGAATTTCTCTGTCAATAAGGAAACAATGTTTACACCCAATAATGTACAGTGAACATCAGATAATGCCAGGTTACAGGGACCAGCTCAATGTCCTCATTGGATCCGAGCTTGTTGTATACGAGTTTCACTGCTTTATCATATCTAAGGCAAATTTGTGTACAAATTTATGCCTACCTGTCCATCAGTATCAGGAGAACACAAGGCAGAGATGGCTTTCTCTACAAATTGGATTAGCTCCATCAGCTGGGCACTGACATTCTGACATTTGATTCCAAGCAAAAAGACAATATCGGAGTAGAACTTTATCTGATCCAAATCATCAGCCTGCCAGGAAACAGGAGAGTTGAAAAATCAAATGAAGCAAAACGTGTCAATCAAATCATCTTGAAGAGGAACAAATTGTAGTACAATAGACATTTTCATCTTCTATGTATGATCAAACTGTACAAACACTATTGGGAAACTGCTTACTTCTGAAACTCACTTTTATAGAAACTTTGTTTATTTTCTAAAAAAAATGTTCTTCTCAAGGTAAATAAAGAAGACAATGAAATACGGTAAATATATTACTTAAAAAGATTTCAGAATGAATACATTTTAAAATGTCCTAAATTGATAAACAAACAGTGAGCAAAATATACAAGTACATAAAACTAATCTTTCAGGTTATGCTTACAGGTAGGAAGTTCAAAAGCACCATTCATGATCTAAAAGTCATTTCTCCACTCACTTTTCACCTTTTTCATTTTGACAGAGATTTTGACTGAAAGATCAATAATTATATCACAGTAAAAATCAAGAATTTACCTGTGTCAAGTTCTGAGACAGCTGTTTGATGATGAACTGGGTGACATTTCTGAACTGCAGTGACAAAAGATGCTGAAGCAGAATATCCACATTGCTGACATGACCGTCTTCAGAGGGGACAAGAAAAATAAAAATTACTATTCAATAGTATTCATCCCTTTTTATGCCACTGTTTCACCATGTGGCTCATTAATTCTGAACACATATAAATCATTTCTCACCTGCTTAAGTGAAATAATTTCATGTGAACACACATGTGACCATAATCTCTGATTAGCCCTTTACACATAGGTCTATTCTGAGCTGCGGCGCTTTGAAGATAAAAATGGACCAATTGGTCGATTTTTAGATTTTGATCGCTTGTAAAACTTTAAAATCTTATTTTTCATATTACAGTATACTTCATTATTAGTTGTTGTTAAGTTTTGAAAATACAGCTTTTAGGTATCAGCCTTCATTAATAAATGAATAATTTTAAACTTTTAATTGCCATTTTCTCAAAACAGCAATACTGGACTCACAATGAGTACATCCAATCCGTATACAATTGTTATTGAGGAAAGTGCAATTATGCATAATCTAAAACTGATAATATTGCATTTAAAATAAGTGCTGATTTGAGTAAACAGGTCATATAATATATTCTCTTTTTAATTCATAGATTTGATAAACGTAGTCTTCTTTCAATCTCATATTCTTCAAATTTTCCTGAAACTATGCACAAAAATTTAAAGGAAAAACAAAAAAGGAAAGAAATTATTTACCATTCGCTTCAAATCAAACTATGGCCAATCTCACCTCCAGCTTCCCTAGCCACGGCGTGTAGAATGGACAGACATCGATTCACTCTGGACAAATTCACATATTCACGGCTCCTTATGTTAGCAAGAATGTCCGTAATTTCTTTCAGAATCATGAACAAAGGAGCACCCATAAGCATTCCCTGCACATCTTTACTGGACTTTTTTTCCTCACAGCTTATCAGCTTCCTTTCTTCAACATCAGCACACAGCATCAACATGCGAGCTATACCAATGACTTGATAGCCATCCATCACAACTTGGCCATGATGCTCTGCAATCAGATATATATTTTAGATATACATATATTGTTTTCTTTACTTAGAATTAAAAGATGTTCTTTGTTGTGCCCTATCTTTCAGCTATGAAGTTGTTCATTTAAAATTCAAATAGCAATTGATTTCCAGGTAGGTCAAGTACGACAATTTAGAACCAAAGTTGACTGAATTGATCGCTTCACTTTTTTTCAAATACCTTTTCTTGTTTTCTTCAGTGGCACAACTCACTGTTTTTAAAGTAGGCTGTAAGAAGACCCCTAAATATTCAAAATAAAAAAACATATATTTAGGGAACTCGCCAGTCTTAGAATTTATGCCCACCCAAATAATCTAAAATAAAGACATTTCACAAATGTATTTTGGAAATTATTTTAAAAAAAACTAACCCAAAAAACACCTCTCCAGTATAAAGAAAGTATTAGTTAAGACAGCATTTATTAAGACAGGAATGTTACATTTGTGATACCTTCATCATTTTTTAGATAGGCCACTGCTAAACCCAGTACATCTTTTTCTGTCCATCTTTTCTGTACATCCTCATCTCCAAGCCAGTCAACCACTTCCTGCCACAAAGTGGTCCCTCTCTGCAAACTCTCGTCCCGGTTTAGTGATGCCAGTGTATTAAAGACATCAGCAATTGTGACTGAGCTCTAAAATTAAAGAAATAAATAACAAGTGTCTAAAAATTATTGCCATTGTTATTTAGTTCTTTCACTTTCTCTGTTTAATGTTGCTTTACCTGCACCCTCCATTTCATATTTCCTCTCTCACCTTTCCATCTAGCTATCTGTTACCCCACAAATTATCTTCTCTCTCTCTATGACTTTTACTTTCCTTTATCCTCCTCTTATCTTTCTCTCCTTACTTCTCTTTCTCATCCTTTTGACTTGATTTCTTTATTCAGCGTCTGATTTTCAGTCCTGTTGTTGTCAGGTCTGATATCGCCGACAGATCTCATCCTTTTGTTTGAATCAAACATCTTTAAAACGGTAAGATTCAACCCATTTCTTCCACACTGGTTCTTTACTCCATTACATATCTCTCTGTGTCCCGACTTCTATCTATCAATGTATGTCCCTCTCTTTATGTCAACCTCTGTCTTCGTCTTTTGTGTGTGTGTCTGTCTGTATGTCGCAGTCTCTCACCAAATCCAGCAGATGTAGAAGAGTCTGACAGATGAAAGATTGTGTAGCCGCTCGAGTCAGTGTTTCATGATTGAACAGGCAGGATTGAAGGATGTGTCTGGGAAGCAAACCATATGTCAAAATGAACATGGTCTACATAAACAAAAATTAAACTGGGATGAATACTACTGTTCCCAATGAAACATATCTCACATGGTCACAATGATACATTTATTTTCTTACTTTTATAATTCATAAATGTGTACATATTATTGTCCCTGACAGTTCAAATTCCCAGGAAAATCACATTTTTTTCTTCTTCGTTCACTTAGACTGCCAGCCTTTTTTTTAATGTATGACATCACATGACATAATTATTCCTCTCTTCCTTTACAGGTATGAATGAAGTAACAGCATATTCTGCTGGGAATAGACATACAACAAATTCATGTCCATTCTAGGTGAGATCATTTAATACTATTTGTTCTACCTCTCAGTATTGAAACAGGAATAACTTCCTGCTCTTTGGCCTTTC
>JBDFRD010005561.1:0-16227 GCA_039654405.1 Bullina lineata | reverse complement strand
CCCAACCCCAACCCCCTCACCCCCACCCACTTTTCTTTCTTGTAAACGTTTCTATGCACTGCATGGGAGTTCACAGAGAATGGTAGGCCTATAACAACACCAAGGAATGCCTGCCTGAGTTCTTGGATAAAAAGTCCATTTCAATATGGTATAAATATCTTTTTCTAGGAAACAGTATTCATTTATATAATTAGATCTACTGAGAATCAATCTCATTGAGGAAGTACTAAATCTTATGAGCAAGTCCACCCAACGTAGCCCAATTCTTAAGTTATCAAATCATTAGAAGAAGAAACTGAATATTAGTTCTTGGGTGAAAACTGGCGATGTGACCACACCCTGGCGAAGAAGCTTCATCACTGAGAACCGAACCGTGGGACTCTCCATCAAGGTGTGGTGGCATGCCAGCTCGACAAGACGAAACGCCTTCGTTTCCCTACAATATAACAATGTTTGAAAGCCTCCTGACAATATTCTCTACCCCTCCACCCCCACCCCCTAAAAACAACAACAACTTTGACTCGTTGCTTTCATAATGTCTAGCGACCAGACAAGATAATTCTCGAGATGTATTGAAGAAAATACGGACAATACTGAAAGCGTTCTTTCATCACAAGACTTGTTTTCTAAGAATTTCTTTTGTGATGAAAAGCTTAGTTTTTGATGCTCCTTTTGCCTTTACACCGGTTCCCTTAACGCTATAACTATAATACATCATTTACACGAATAAAGGGTTTTAAAAAAATCACAACATTGTCAATATCACAAACGCAGCGTCATAACGACTAAAACAGACTCGGAACAGTAGTTGTCCGACGCATTAGGAAGTCCCGCTGTTTAAAAAAGCGTGGAATCCATACACGCATACACGACATCAGGAGACGTTGAATCAGAAGCGAGATCGTGTGGGGCCGTCTCTGCACGCCGTAGCTTTGAACCGCCACACGGGAAGGCAGTTGGAGAAGCCCAGGCAAGCTGGAAGCTCAGCCCAAGTTGAAGTTAATCTCCATATTTCGCGAGGAATCGTCAACGGACGCGGCGTCGATTTAAATGAAAGGCGCGTTGTGCTCCGAAAGGCACTTTTACTGAACAGTTAAGTCTTTTGTTAGACCTTCTCGCGATTAATTTTCAGCAGAGCGCGGTTCGTTCTATGTTCTATGCTCGGTTTTGCATTCAGCGCAATGCTGGCTAAACTGCGTAAAAGCGGATTAAAATCACAGTGGGCCATGAAGTGTGCTAGATGAATGTCGCTTTCCAGGCAATTTTGTCCTTCCTGTCATTGAAGGGGCAGTGGCGGATTGTGTGAGCGAAGTCTCCGGTGCTGTGGCACAACTTGCACACGTAATGCCGGAGGATGGGACACACTGTCTTCTCGTTGTAGTGGAGCCGATGTTTCGTGTACACGTCCGCACTCTCGCCATTGTTTTTACAAAACTTGCAGCTCATTTTCGGCGCAAACTTGGGCAGCACGAGTTTTCTCTGCCGGTCTCGTTCGGCTTCCAGAAGTTTTAGGAACTCCTCCCTTCTCCTGATCTGCTCGTCGCCGCTGACTTGTTCCGCCAGTCTAGACTGAAGGAGAATGCGATCGCACTGATCCAGTTCTCGGCTCACGCCGTTTTCGCTGAAGCGTGGGCATTGTTCTGAAGCCGTACTCGTGATACTCCGGCCTCGAGGAACCTTATGAACGAGTGGAAGGCGGTGTGCTGACTGGAGGACGTCGTGGATGGGACTCGACGACTTTTTCGGAGCAAAATTCCTGGTCGGCTCCGGAGGGTCTTCGTTGAGGGCCACGCACAGCGACGTAGAGATGAGGTTGTGGAAGTCCGAGTCCACACGACTAGGGGTCGGAGATGCTCGTGTGGAGGAGGAATTGGAGTTAAACCCGTCGGACGAGTTGAAGTTGGAACCATCCGATGTGTTTAGGTTCGAACCCTCCGACGTGTTAAACGTGGAGCCGTCGGAGTGGTTCGACGCGATGCCGTCTGAATTATTGTGCAAGTCCAGCATCCCGAGCGGAAGTGACGTCAAGTTGAAGCCGGTTCGCTCCATGTGGACGCTGCTGGAGGGAGAGGAGTGAAGGGAGCCGTCGCTCAAGGACGTGAAGAGGCCCCAGGGTGAAGCGTCAGGAGAAAGCCCTGGAGGCGTGACCTGTGACCTAGATTTCACGGCCTCGCCAGGTGACGGCTCATGGACGAACACGTCATCACTGGAGGAGCTGGCGAAGCTGGGCGAGGGGCCACCAGGCAGCACGTAGCCAAGTCCAGGGGCAGTGGTCATCGCTTTGGGAGCGTCCGCCACAAATACGTCATCAGAGGAAGGTCTTAACGTTCTTAGACGCATGGGCTGGGGCACGAACCAGCCCGTCTGGCCGTCAGTGGTCTCCACTTTGTAGACAATGGTCTGGGCAGGGGTGGGCGGGGCTGCCTGAGTGGGCGGAGCTTCCATCACGAAGGTGGGCGTGGTGGGGTAGGCGCCGTAGTAGATGGGGTGGCTGATGAGGGGCCCTTGAGGCCAGAGCGATTTTGTGTCGATTGTGTACATGATGGCTGGTCCTGAAATGTTGGAAGATGAGAATTAATCACATGATAGTCATAGGCTCTTCATTCTCGGATTTCACTCCTGTCATTGCTACATTACACTTGACTTACGTCTCTTTATTCCTTAAGGAACATAGGGCCGTGCTACATTACACCACTGGATAAGAATGATTTTTTTCAGCGTGAAATTTCGACATTGTAGTAAACTACTTTTCGTCACAAAGTCACACATGAAAAAGAATGTATACCCTTCTCATATACAACAGAATATGTATTATTTCCTCTCGGTACATGAGGGAGAGAAAATGACATACTGGTGAATAGCGTTGTCAAGCATACGTCCTCTGCGTCATACGACTTAAAGACGTCACTATCCAATGTCAGTGCGAAAAGGTGCTCACCCGTGAGCTGGTGCGTGCACCCATGAGTTGATACACGCTCCCATGAGTTGATGCGTGCACCCATGAGTTGATGCGTGCACCCATGAGTTGATGCGTGCACCCATGAGTTGATGCGTGCACCCATGAGTTGATGCGCGCACCCATGAGTTGATGCGTGCACCCATGAGTTGGTGCATCGCTACAAGATATATAACAGCAGCAACTTTTACCTCTTCCTCCTATCCCGTTTTTGTTCTTTTTTTTTTTCAACAAATGATAGAACTAGATACATAGATGTTTAAATTCCCCAAGCGTATGAAATGGGAATATGGGAAAGCCATCAACTATTAAAATTGTCTCTGAAAAATCATGTCTCGTTAATTGCATAATCATGGTAGATAATCTAACAGTTTAACAGAATGTGTCAACTTCGAAACGTTTGCGGCGAAAGCAAAACAGCATTAAAGAGCGTTGTAGCATCTTCCTGGTTTGCAGACTGTGTGGAAGACATCGCGCTTCAAACATCGACAGAATCAGCCACGAAAGAAGCTGCAAGAGACAAACTTCCCTGAAATGAACTACGAAAGACCGTTAAAGCTGAATAGACCGTCTGCATAGACGATAAAAGCCACATCAACTTTGGACCATTTTCCAGCGAAGAGAATAATTATAAAACAAACACGTATTTGAGAGAAATAATTTGTAGTCAACTCGTATCAAACGTGATCAATTCGCATACTTTGTGGCTAGGTCAGAAAAGCGGTCGGGTGGCTGGTGGGTTAGTTAGGCTAGTCTCTTGGGGAATCGTTCAGTGAAAAAAAAAGACATGCATGCACACACAAACACACAGCCACACACACACGCTCAAACACACACAGCCAGACGCGCACACACAAACACACACACACAAATAATCTCACTCAAAACCACAAACTTACACCCACACAGACACACACACACACACCACACTCAGACACCCAACACCCCATCCCACCCCACATACACACGCACAGACACAGTCACACACACACATCATAGATCTACATGCACGTATAGCCTACCCATCCATCCATCCAACCTTCATTCATTCATTCATTCATTCATTCATTCATTCATTCATTCATTCATTCATTCATTCATTCATTCATACGTTCATACATACATACACACACACACACACATGCATACACACATGCACACACACATACACACACATACATACATACATACATACATACATACATACATACACACATACATACCCACAGACCCACTCATTCCTCTCCCTACTCGCACATTGGCCTACATACACATTCAGACAGAAACAAGGTAGACAGGGAGGCAGACAGGCAGACAGGCAGGCAGGCAGACAAGACACAGACTGGCAACCAGACAGCCAGGCAGGCAGACAGGCAGGTAGACAGGCAGGCAGACAGGCAGGTATATAGACAAGTAGACATGCAGGCAAGCAGGCAGAAAGGCAGGAAGGAAATCAAAATGCTTTTGGATCACTTATTTCAAATGAGGAGTTACGTTTTTGGTAACGCTTGATGAAAGGAAAACTTGAATGAAATGCTCATGTCAAATACTTTCAAATTTGCATTACACAAATTAACGCAGAGCTTAATAGATCTAACAGATTGCATTTTTCCTCCACAAATATACAAGAAACTCAAAAATGCAAAAGGTTAGGGTAAAAATGAATGATATAGATCTGCAACGTGTAGATATCTAGATCTAGATCTCTAAATCAATTTTACAACTTGTTCTATGTAGAATCTAGGCGTATAAAAAATCATAATGGAAGGATTTCCGAACGCGGTCTCATACCCCAAGTAACTAAAGAGGGCTTTCTTTGGTGGGGTAGGATAAAAAAGAGGGGCCTTACCCCTAACCCTAACCCTAACTCTTACCCTATCACTAACCCTTACCCCTAACCCTTACCCTATCACTAACCCTTACCCCTAACCGATGAATTCTTGCAATGCCACCACGTTCGGAAAACCTCCCCAAATAATATTTAATTAAAAAAGAACACATGTAGATCTAGGCTAATGCACTCATCGTGTCTTTGTTTTTAATTTTATTGGCTAGATTCTACCTCAGTCACGGTCCTCTCCTTCATTCAACATATCTAGATCTAGATTTCTAGGTATAAGATCTACTATATTATATCTAGACTTCAATGTAAATGTCAGTCAGTCAATGTATAGATCTATCTAGATATTTAGATATAAATCTAGATTTAGATCTATATTCTAGTATTATATAGATTTGATTTAGTAATCTAGGTAAGTAGAAATGACAGTATTTATAATTTATGTTGAACTCGAAGTAACAGACACATTTATTTTTACAGAATGAGACACTCCGTCATTAGTTGGTTTGTTGTCACTCAAAGCTGAAAATGGATGAAGTGAATAGATATAGTTATACATAGATATAGAGAATCTAGATTCTAGATCTAGATCTAACTCTTTAATGTGCTTAAAACAATTTTTTTTTTCAAAATTCAAAGTTTTGCCCTACTCTCTAGATCTAGATTTAGACTCGTCCACTTAAGATGCTCCAATTTATATATCGCAATCAACCATGGCCATTACGTATAAAAGACAGCACCAGAATTTCTAGAAAGTGAAATTTTCATTGTCAATAAATCCTTACAAATAAAAAATCATTTCCTTACCCTTGCTCATAATTAATTGAAAACATTTTCTACTTTTTGCTTTAATAAGAACAGCTACACATACAGTGGAAGTGACACAAACTAGTCCTAGGTCTTGTTTCTTCTGCTTCTTATAGATCTAGCCCCAGACATCTATCAGGTCAATTTAATTAATAAAGTGTAAAGGCGAGGGGTATTCTAGTTAGATATGATAAAATGTTTCAGCACTAACAAACACTATTCTCAACTCAGTCATGACTAAATTCAACAAGTCATGTTAGCCATCGCATGAAAGTTGCATTAATGCCAATGGCTGTAGGCTTACCTATTTATAATTAGGATCACAGTTGAATAATTCTTCTTATCTAAATCATTGTCTTTGACTTTGTATGCCTTTTCTTTTTCACATTCTCATCTTGGAAGTTTATTTTATGTGTTTATTTTTTTTTTAGTTTGCAACTGTTTACAAAGCGAGAGACAAAAGAACTGATATGATTGTAGCTGTGAAAAAGGTGAGATAACATTTTTGTTCCTCGAAAATAGTCCATCTTTAAATTGTGCAACAAACAGTTTCTTTTCCAATGAGAATTCCATTCCACAAAATTAATCACATTCAAGGGTTTCCTCAGAGAATGTATAAAGTACAAGTTTTCATTATAATTACTCATAAAAGAATAAAATTAATTTTCGTTTCACACAGCGGACTAAAGAAGTAGGCCTACAGTGTAACTGTAATGAGAAACATGAACTATTTTCTTTTCTTTTTCATAAAATGGTTTGTTAACAATTTGTTATATATATGAGTGTAATATAGGTGTTGTTTGAGAATTCAGTTATATAACATTTTTTTAAATTCTCAACCAAAGATTAAGTTAGGCTCCAGGACTGAGGCGGCTGATGGCATCAATCGTACGGCCCTTAGGGAAATAAAACTACTTCAGGAGTTGTCACATGAAAATGTTATCGGGGTAAGTAATGGTAATTGCCTGCTCAAATTAATTATTGATTCAATCTCAGAATCTCATTTACCCAAGTGGGTTGTGTGGATTTTGTATGTTTTATGAAAAATGATGAAAAATATCCTTTTTTTAAAATCACGTCCTGAAGAAGATTAACCAGAAACATTTTCATGGGTTATGAAGTCAGTTTGCATCAAGTTTGTGATATATTTTTATTTCAAGGCCAATGAGGGCGATAGAGCAAGAGTTTATTCCAGTTCAGTACGAGAAGCAGAACAAGTGATTCTTAAATCTCCTAGACATGATGCTAGTCTGTTGTAGGTTTACTTCCTTGCACAATATGTGGCAGGTATCCAATTCTCACCTCTGAGTGAGGAAAAATGTTGTAAGTTGTCTTTCCTAAAGACACAGCTCAGTTGCTGTCTGAGTTCGATACCTCTGTTTTTAGGGGTAACAGAAAAATCTATTCATCAGGCTTTTGGAGACTTTTCGTCTTCATGTTTCCTTCTGCTTCCAGTACAATGGATGCAATGCATTATATGACTTATTTTAACTTTTTAATCAATGTTTTAACTGTCTTGTTTTTTAAAAAAAAAGTGTAAATCATTGGAAACAATCAAACTATTTTTTTTTCAGCTTTTTGATGTCTTTGGTCACAAATCAAATGTGAGCTTGGTCTTTGACTTTATGGAAACAGATCTTGAGGTATGGAATTTTAGGAATAATTAATGTGTACGCAGATATTGGTTTACTATTCTAGCTACTTTTTAAATCATATTCATTTCAATGCTGTAATGATAAGATGATTTAAACAAGTGAACAATTAGTATCTTGTGTTTGTTCACTTCTATAACAGTATAAGTTTTTCCTCAAGTTATCATGGGAATCCTATCTTTTAATTGTCATGTTTAAAGAAAAGTCATTAATATGAAAAGAAAAACAGCTTGCTTTTGATATTTGCTGGTACAAATATAATTTACAGAAGCGACGCAATAGTTGAACATACAAAGTAGCTCATTTGGACATTTGTATATATTTTTAAAATGTTTCCATCAACAGATTTTTGCACTCATTTCTTTGTGCTATCTAATTAGAAAATTTATGTCTTCTCTGTTTCAGATTGTAATAAGAGATACAAATATCATCATGACAGCTGCCCACATAAAATCCTACAGTCTGCAAACTCTCCTTGGTCTGGAATATTTACATGCAAACTGGATATTACACAGAGTATGGCTTTAACAGTCTTATAACACTCCATCTACCAAATTTATTAGCAGTAATTTCTAAATAGATTATATTCAGAGAGAAATAATTAAATTATTGACCCCTTACTTTTGGTGTGCTCTCTAAATTCAGTGATGAAACTTTACTTTGCTTTATATTTATTTGAAACCATGTGTAAGTATATTTGTTCCCTAGGCTTATGGAAAAACAAATGCTGTTTTCTGATTTTCACCGATTCTTTAATATTTAATGCAAATCTTTTTAATTTGACCATCCAGATAGAGTGAACTGAAAATGTTTTTCCTCATCTCTGAACATCACTTTCTTCATTGTGTAATCTGTAATAAAGATCGTGCATTGGGCTCTCAACGTCCCATTGCATTATTTTTATGTGAAGTCTTAAAGGACTCGTATTAAAACAAAACAAAACAGGTGCTTATTTATTACATCGATGATGTCAGACTTGTTGAAAGGACTTTGGAACCAGTGTTATTAGATTTGCAGGCGACATTGAAAACCCCCCAGCCAGCTTCACTTCACTTCACTTCATTTCACAACTTTCACTTTATTTCATGTATATTAAAAAAAACAAAAAACAAACCGCTCATTAGTGTTAAATACCTATTATTTTAGTTTTAGCCTCTTGTTTCTTAAGGGTAACAATTTAAATGTGTCCATTTTATTCCTGTTTGTTTTTTTCTGCAAGGATGATCTTAAACATACTTTTTATATTATATTTGATCATAAGCATTTCCTTGCTTTTTCAGGACATGAAACCTAATAATCTCCTTATCAACAAGCAAGGTGTGTTGAAAATTGGTGACTTTGGTCTTGCCAAATATTTTGGATCTCCAAGCAGACCATACTCTCATCAAGTTGTCACAAGGTGAGTCGTATGGCCGCTCTAAAAATGGGCAAACTAATAACACGAAGGTTATGGGTCCATGAAACTTATGCTTAGACTTTTCTCAGTTGTCTACTTATTTGTTTCTGTTAACTTCCTAATCCCCCCACCCCCAAAAAAAACAACAACACATACACACACCACCACACCACCAGAATTTGAGAATAATAAACATAAAATATTTGCTTCTTTTTTGAGATACTCACTTTGATATACCGGTACCATTACTAAGCATAATAGATTTTTTGAAGAGCTAATATATTTTTATTATGTTTATGTTTTAAAAAGTAAAATGATGCGCAGACATGACTTTTTAAAATATAAATAATATGTTCTAGAAGGCAAAGCAAATGTTTTCTTATTTCTTTTCAAAGGTGGTACAGATGTCCTGAATTGCTTTATGGTGCTAGATCTTATGGTGAAGGTGTAGACATTTGGGCCGTCGGCTGTATTGTTGCTGAGCTTCTTATAAGGGTGATTCAAAATAATTCATTTTCTTTCTGCTGTCACACAGTTGTTGTTTTTTGTTTTGTTTTTTTAACTTGAGGAAAATATGATTCAAAACAACTTATGATAACGTGTCATTCTCAGGTAAATGTGTTTATAAAAAATGCAAGGATCCACAGTTTACTTATTTTTATAAGTTGCCTTATGTAATAACTGCATTTGCTGAATTTTGTCATATTTGGAAACAAAGCCTTATGAAGTCAAAAGGATCAACCTTATTGTTGTCAAAGCAGCTGCCTCCAACTGTTTTCATGTACTATTCTCTTATTCCCTGAATGTTGATGTAAAGCTTAGTGTGTTTCATTAATTTTACGGTATAATTGTTTATTATTTCTTTTTTTGTAGGCCCCTTTTCTTCCAGGAGACACAGATTTAGATCAGCTAAACCGAATATTTCAGGTCCTGGGTACACCATCTGAATCTGACTGGCCGGTAAGTCACAGGTCTTAGCAAGTTCTTCAAACTTTTCTTCCGTGCAATATTTTAGTCACTCAGAAATGTCATAACATATTTTTCTACTGTAGAAATAAATTGCACTTCTGAAATCAGCACATCAAAATGATGAAAGAAGTTTCTTGCTTTATTATTGAAAAAACAGAAAGGTTGTGTGTTCATGTATCTTCTTAATCATAACCATACACTTACCACTTTCACTTGAATATAAGAATCTAGCTTTGCAGAAAGGTGTCAGTCTAATGTGGGGTAGACCAAGAGACCTTGTGTGGCCCACAGTGCGCAATGCAAAGATGATATTACTTTAGGCTGAAATAAGCATAAAATGCATGTAGGCTTCTCCACTCTTTCCCTAAATAATTTAGTTGCTTCCTCATAGTAATAGGCCTGCACCATACTGTCAGCCAACCTGGGTTGATTGACTTAGTTGACATTAAGTGAACTACACTATTGATGTTTTCGACATCATCTAAAACAAAGTGCAATGAAATAATAAGGGAGATAAAATTAGACGGATGAGAAAAGAACTTGAACTTGAACCAGAAATTGACTTCAGGTGAGTTGACTTCTCGCAGGCTCTGTCATATATACAGTAGTCGCCGCCAAAGTGCACGGTGTTCGGGAGACTGTTCAAGCGTGTGCTTAGGTTTAGCGTGCTCTTACATGATCCAAAGCAACACGAGGAATATTTCTATTGATGACCTCCCTTGTTTTTATTGACTGCTCCTCCCTTGACAAAGTCTCACGTAATTTTCCCACCAACTCCTTTTCACCGCATCGCCTGACGCAAGTGATCTGAGTCCGTCCATGTAGATCTAGATCTAGGCTTTACACTATTTAATTTTACAGTCACAAGCTGTTGCCTTGTTCTGGTGACTAGAGCGTGCACTTACACATGCGATCAGTCAAATGACGAAAGCGTGCACTTGACCGGATCGTGCTTTTACACAGCGTGCACTTGGGCGGTGATTACTGTATGTAGTTGAAAAGAAACATTTGGAGTAATATAACTCTTTACAATAGGGTACTGCATATCTTCTGTTTAAATTTATCTTATGTCTAGTCGAGATATAATTGTATCTATTACAGGATATGAAGTTCCTCCCAGATTTTGTGACTTTTAAAGACTACCCAAAACATCCAATGAAGGAAATTTTCACAGCTGCTGGGGATGATTTACTGGAAGTTTTAGATCAAATGTTGTCGGTCAATCCAATGACACGCTGCTCAGCCTCACAGGTGAGATAATAGTGAACTTTTTTGTAAACTCCAGTGTTCATTTCAGAGTTAGTGGTACAGTAGTCTCCGCCTAAGAACCCGCCCCTCGGGAGACACGATTACCTTGTTCTTAGTTGGATCGGGCTCTTAGGCGGATTTCAAAGGGGGGTAGCCCTCATTTCTCGCCACACTAACACATTAATGGAGCATCGTCTCTGACCAAATCAATCTGTGATTTGTTTACTTAAATTTTAAAATCAGCATTCAAAACCATGCTTATTCCCTGCCAGGTTATCCCCGTCTCCATTACGCAAAACAGTGCAAGACGCTGGCGGCTCCATGCCATAAAATCTGGCTTAAAAACCCATCTTTGTTCTGAGCCCACGCTGAGAGCCTCTTCCACTCGGCCCACGTTGGTCAAAACAAAGAGCGGTATTGCATCATGGCTGGGTAGGGGTGAGAATGGGTTGCGGGTTCACATGACATTGAGACTATGAGCAGGAGGGGGGAAGGGATGTTGAAGGTGTCAGTCGGAGAATAGGGGTGGGACACAACAACAAAGCGTAGATCTAGCCAATTATGACTGGTCTAAGACGCAAGGGGATTGGGGGAGGAATGGAGCTGAATGGATACGCTTCGGGCGATTAGAGCGGATAGGCTTGGCCTGCTGAATGGGGATCGGGGTAGGGCGATAGGGCAGAGAACGTGGCTTTGCTTTCCACCACGGCCAGGGCCTAACTCTAGAACAAAGGCAGGGCGGCTGACAGTGTTTCTTGCAATTTAGGCGACGGCTGCTTAAAAAGAAAAATTTGGTCGGGTAAGAATTTTTTAGTTGAAATGGGCTCTTATGCAGATGAATTATTATAGGAAAAATTCGTTTCACGAGAATGGCAGGTTCTTAGGCGGATTGGGCTCTCAGGCGGAGACCACTGTACAATAGTTTCTGGATTAGGATTTAGTCTTTCATTGATAATTCTATCACATTTTAAATATTAAACTTCCACTCCATTTGTCTTTCGTGGCAGCAAAAACATCTTTTCTTGAATTTCTGCCATTTGTTTAGTTTTTCAACAACATCCACAATCATTCCTGCCATTTGTTTAGTTTTTCAACAACATCCACAATCGGCAAACAATCTGTTTCCAGGCTTTGCTCCTGCCTTACTTCAGTAACAAACCAGCGCCTACTCCAGGATCACAGTTACCATTCCCAAAGTCAAATCAAATTGTGGACAAAGAGAAGGAAGCCAAGAGAGCAACATTAAAAAGGAAACAAAATGAAGATTCAGGTAGGTTCACATAAGAAATGATTACCTTCAGGGAGCACAGATAAAATGACTCACAGCAAACTTGCTTAAGGTGAAATTTTATTCTAAAAAATACTACTTCACCAAGGAAGGAAATTTTTTTTTTTTTTTTCTTCAGATTTCAGTTGGGAGTGATTTCAGTTTTAATGATGTCTTGCATTGCTTTTCTACTTTGAGCAATGGCCTGTTTAATGTGTTCTGTTCTTTTCAAAATTCGAATTGACTCTTTTCTAGAGAATTTGAAGCAACATATTATACAGCCTTCCGTGCTGTAACCTCTCTGTTTCTATCTTTTTCCTCTTACTATAAATTATGTTTTTTTCAAATAAGTTAGGAATATCAGTCATTGATTTTAGGGATACATCTTCCTCCCATTCCCACTCTCTCTCTCTTCTCTGTGCTCTTTCTCTCCTTCTCTCTTTCTTTACCTCTCTCTCCCCCTTCTCGCTCTCTCTTTTTTTTCTCATCAAGTACAAGTTACAAACTTAATGAAGTCATTTCTGATTTCAGATTTTTTTCCCTGCATAAAATTTTTTTAAACGGAGACAAATTATGGAATCATTAGTTTTTAAGAGACGACCAACCCAAATTATATTTTTATTTAATTGATCTGTACTAATTCATAAGAAAAGCATTAAATGATTAAGATTTGAAGTCACATGCAATATTTCATTTAATTATGAATTGGCAAGCCTTATTCAGGTGGATGATTTCAACTGAATAAGCCAAACTCCCCCTTCCTTGCTTATTCAGGTGGATAGGTTTTCATTTTCGTTTAGTTAAAAAAAAAAGTCTGTTCCGACTTTTGTGTGGATACCACCTGAATAAACAACCCCTCCCCCTTTTTTTTTTTTCCATTCCTCACTTATTCAGGTGGTATCCATGTATGCACATAAATTGGAATCTGCATTAATTTTTTTTTTTTTTTTTTCAGGAGGCCTGAAGAAAAGACTTATTTTTTGATGTCTGTAATCTTTAGTAGATTAATCAATATTTTGATAATAGTCAAACCAATAGGTCAAATTGAACTCAAAATAGGTATAAAAATGTAACAGCTGAGACAAAATTTGATAGGCGCGGTCTGTGATGAAAATCGAGTTGAATGGGCCCAGATTTGTCTTCCTAAGGACAATAGACATTGTTTGCAAAGAATGGAAACAAGATCTGTTAGACTCAGTATGAGTCTTCTTACAGAAAATCTCCTTATGTCTCATAAAAACATTATTGCTGGTTGCAACAATCAGGCTTCCAAATTAAGGGCTGAGCTGAAAAAAAATTGTGAATCCCCCTTGCTTAGCTGAATGTAGATTACTACCTTAAAATATAAGACTTTTGTCTGCATTCCTGTATGTATGTAAGATAATTGCATTGGCAGCTGTCGTGTGATTCATATGTAGGCCCCATACTTATGTTGTGGTTCATTGCGTTAGATTCTTTAAAGTTAGACCTACATCTGGATCCTGAAGTGCCTTTACTTCCAGGGCCATTTAGTCTGTTTTGAATTTTCCAACCTGTCAGAATTGATGGCCTTGTTGTCACACCTTGTTGTGGTGTGTATAGAGTACCAATATATCAAAGGAAAGAATGTTGTGTAGTTCTTTAAACTATTCAAAGATATAGTTCTAGATTATAAATGCAAAAATATCCATTGTTTCTTTCCTTGTTCATGTTATATTTCTGTCTCTGTCTCAATGAAGAAGAGGTTTTTTTGTTCCTTCTGTTGGGATATAATGTATATTTTCTTTATCTTTACATTTCTTTCGTACTCTTTAACGACCCACAGCCATGTTTTATGTAAATTATATATATATATACATGTATATGTATTTGCCATTTTTAGGTGGAATCCACCCTAAAATACAAAATTCAATCTTACACTCTTCACTGACCACAAGACTTCATACATTCTTCCACCATTTATTTGTATATTTTGTACATAATTACTTTTGCAGTGTATTGTGAAAAATGACTCCCATTCTGATTTGTCTCACAAATTTATTGTTTGTTGCCTCCCCATGACTGGTGGGAAATATTTTCTAAGACCTCCAATCGTAAAAATAAAAATTATAAAAAATTATACGTGTAATTATAAAAATACACAAAAATACATCTATGTAAAGTAAAAAAAAGTAAAGTTCCTTCGAGGACAAGAGGCCCATAGAGCCGGAGCTTATCCTGGTTTCGGTAGTGTGAAGCTGAACAGATGATGTTTTACTTCATCTCCTAAACAGGACGCTAGTCTGCCGTAGGTTTATTTCCCCAGCAGAATATGCTGATACCCAATTCGCATCTGGGTGTGGAAAGGAAAATGGTGTAAAGTGTCTTTCCCAAGGGCACAACATGGTCATCTCCCAGATTTGAACTGTGGACCCTTGGATTAGGAGTCCAACCACTCACTCGGCCACCGTGCCACCTATGACTGTGTGTTTGACAATAAATGAGGAGGTGTAAGGTTTGTTACCAAACGGGGTGATATAAAATTCAAATCATGTCAAACTGATGGCAGTGGCAGGGCTTTAACTTTTACTTTCAATAAACTTTTTCCCTGGTTTTTATCTTTCTTATTTAAACTACCAATAAAGAAGATTCAGGGTTATGGTAAAATGAAAGAAGCCATACGATTTCAGATATAAGTGAGGGAGAACTTACCAGTTGGAGTACAATATTTAAGTGTGGTTATATGATATGAAATGCTTTAGTTTGAAGGCTTTGATTCAAGATGTCAATTTTCTGTATCACATGATTTATTGTTATGCCTTTCCCTGTTGTTTGAATTACTGAATAATATGTTTTTTGCACTGAAAACTCAACTTGCGTATGTTGTATTTATTTATTTATGTTAATGTGAAAGAAAGTACATCTTTTCCTCATAGGCCATAATCTTGTTACTGCAAAATCAACAGTCACATTACTTATTGGCAGCTGCACATCCAAACACATAAGCACGCAAGCACAAACATATTAGTTCACATAGAGACTTTGAAATAATGTGTTAGTGTACTATCAGTATTATTACGGCCATGTCATCAGAGGTACTGGACTGTCAAAGCCCGTCCTCATGGGAAAAGACATGAAAAGACGACAAGGGAGACAGAGGAAGAGATAGATAGATAACGTTGTGGAGTGGACAGGAGAAACCTTCGCCGCAAACCAATCTATCGCCGATGACGTCACAGGTGGAAACAGCTGGTGCAATGTTCAGCAATGCAATGCGCCTACGATCCTGGAGGGTTATGGGACAAGTGAAGTGAAGTACTATCAGTAATTACGTGTACAGTATAATAATAATTGATGCACAACTGATTTCACTTTCTAATCAACCATGAGCACTTTTAAGTTTTGTCCCGCAATTCATGAATTGACGAGGTACTTTTTCATTACTAGTAGGCCTACACATAATGTACCAAAAATTAAAGCTTGAAAAGGTGTTCATGATACACGGCACATAATCGTTACTGTTAGCTGTTGAGCCATGCATAAGAAAAGGGACAGTTGATTTTACTGTGTCTGCCAAATACTTGTTGGGTCTGGCTCTTGTAATCAGTGAAAAACTTGTTTGTTTGGCATTTATCTAAATGCTCAGTTTGGTATTGGAAATTGTGTTCACTCTGCCATTATTAATATTATACGTATAGTCAGTTTATGACCAAGTTGCACAAAAGCGCATACACCATCCATTATTTATATCAAGAATCTTTGGTGGTCATTGGTTCAAAACAGACCCCATCGTTTTAGGTGTGATAAATATTGCAATCTCTGTGCAGCAAGTGATTGTTCACTTTTTTATATCTTTAATGATGATGAATACAAACGTGACTAGCAAGGAAATGGGTCAGTGGACAGGCTAATTAGCGGTTTGACACATTCAGGAAAAGATAAAGAGAGAAAAGGGAAGAGACAGATAGATAGGTAGGCATGCCGATCGATAAGTAGTATGTAGTTTGGAGGGAGGCAGGCACGCAAAGCAGGAGGTAAGGTAGATTGTATGTGTGTCAGGAAGAGGAGAGAGAGAGAGAGAGAGAGAGAGAGAGAGAGAGAGAGAGAGAGAGAGAGAGAGAGAGAGAGAGAGAG